>JAUUEG010216546.1:0-10037 GCA_032361445.1 Panulirus gracilis | reverse complement strand
ACTAAACCTCTCTCAAGCTGTTACTGAACAAGCCATTTTCATCATTTTACATCTCTCAGATACCCCACCCTCTCCTAACACACTGATAAAACGAAACCCTTTCTTGCTGTAAACTTTGCGTATAACTTACGCAACCTGCCATCTAATGTAGCTCGTCAGCGACCCAGCTTTCTGAGCGAGAGCCTGGTCCATCAGTCGTTGTGTAGGTCGAATCTCTGAGCAACCAGGTCTGGTACAGCTTAGTGGATATTGTTGTTTCTTAAAAAGTTGACATTTGCCCATAGTCTGGTACAGCTTAGTGGATATTGTTGTTTCTTCAAAAGTTGACATTTGCCCTTAGTCTGGTACAGCTTAGTGGATATTGTTGTTTCTTAAAAAGTTGACATTTGCCCTTAGTCTGGTACAGCTTAGTGGATACTGTTGTTTCTTAAAAAGTTGACATTTGCCCATAGTGTTTCTAATGCTTGTCGGTCGCTCCCCATAGTGTTTCTAACGCTTGTCGGTCGCAGGTTAACAGACGACGGCCTCTTACACTGCTATTTTCACTAATGCCTTCAACGTCATCTCTAATCTTTAGTAAAATTTACTTTGCAGATTCTACTCTCTCATTACTAAAAGATAAGGAATTATTCATGCAAACTCTGGTTAATTCTGGGTTATTACGTAGGCCTCATCACAGCAATTCAGGATTTACTGAAGGCAGTAAAGACAACCCTCAGTTGCTTTCGAACCTAGCCATATCTCAGGCCGTAACATGTGTGTTAATGCATACTAATCCACTCGCATATAAACGAGCAGTAGTCGCAGATCCGACATTTCCTTTGTTGGTTTCTAATGTGGTATCGTACATTATGACTCGCTGATATTCTCTGCAGTGCTCACTTCAGCCCCTCTCGGCCAGCATATAGTAATGTCACGATTTCCTTCGTTCCATCTACTGCGGAGGGATTGAAGATCAAGTTATGTTCTGACGCCTACAAAACTCAGGGACGATCTTACCACCCTCATTCTGCTGTCACTCACGAAGCTTGATTTCCTGTTAGACTGTGCTGTTATCAATGTCTGGTTAACCTGCAAGATATGGAAGGGTTACAAGCATAATTCCTGGGGTCAGTACTTTGTCAATAGATGCAAAATATGGAGAGGTTCCATTCCCCAATATGATTAATGACCTCCCCAACTTCTGAAAGGCTCAGAACCATTCCCCTCGGTTCCTGACTAATCTACTTCCATTAATGGGCAAGATCATCCGGGCTTCTTATCAGCAACTTTCTCAGGACTTTCTTTCTAAAACAGAAACGCTTCCCCCTGTAACAATAAAATTCCATCGTCTCCGTACCTGACACAGAAGAATGACTGAAACCCTTCTCCCTTCCTCCACGGAACTCTTCCCTTCCCTTAGCAACTGGTCAAAGACTTCCCCTCTATCACTCATCCTGAAACCTAATTCCTCATAGAAGGCCACTGATACGTATTTACAGTTTACCATAGCAGCCAGGCTATGATGGAAACGCGCGTCTGCGGACCGCGGCTTCCAACGCCTTGGTTGACCAAAGATCCAACCTTGCAGGTTGGACAAGCCCCTTATAAGAACAGAAAACTTACGATGGCTTTCTAAGGTACACTCAAACCCGTGGACAAATGACTTAAACCCCTTGCTTTCCCTAATGTTGGGCTAGCTCCTCCTGCCTGCCATGTAACGAACCAAAACCCCTTCCTTTTTCAGTAAATCAGAATGAAATCTCCCTTCCCTATTGCACGCAGTGTTTCACCTTCCACTGTAACTGCTTTGATCTCAAGAATGAAGTTTAGTTTCTTTAGCTCATTTTATCAGAACACTTCCCCTTTTCGTAACATACTACTGACAAGCCCTTGAAATAATGAACATTCTCATTTTCCTCAACAGCCAATACTCATCTTTCCTCGCACTTACTGGTCCGCTCATTTCTTTGCCCCGCGTACTACTGCGAACAATTTACAGACCTGCTGGATCGTTAATTATCCAATCCCCCTAACAATTCCTCACATAAAATGAGGGGGGGAAAATGGCGTCATCCACATACGTTTGGAGGGGATGAGAGGGAAGGCGGCAACAATCAGATGCTGGTGTAGCTGTACAGCATCTGGTGCGTCCGGGCGTGGCGGCTGACCATACATCAAAATTTCTGAACCTCATTCTTAACACACCAATACTATTTATCATATTTGTTTTTACATGCTCCACTAAAGCATAAGTTTCAAAATAAGATGTATAATGAATCAGCCCTTAATTTTTTAATTAAGCATCATAACAGTACTTTGTGCATGTACCGATTACTCGGTCGGACGATGTTAACAGTGAATCACAGATCATGAGTGGTCTATCACGCCTGCTAAAACTGTGAGGTAAATTCCTACCACTTGATCAAGCAGTAAATGCCAGCCCGAATCTGTCTCGGTTGCTAACCCACCCACCCCCTTCCAGCATAAAGTTGCCAGCTAGTGTTTCCAGACCCACGCGTCCCAGACCATCACAAACTTTGCGAATCAACCCATTCACTAAGAGCAAGTAATACAACGAAATTCACAACTCAGCAGAGAGCAAACACATCATAAAACTTCATGTTATGAGGAAAGACTGAAAGCGACCTCTGTAAACAAGGAAGTTATCCGTAAGCCACCACCTTCTTACCGTCACAACAAAGACCGGCTTTGCGACTCACGCCTGTCAAACTCGCCACGTTTTACCAATCTATTTCATGCTAACGAAACGAACAGTATACACAGTCACTCTACATACAACTTTTCTTAAAAGGAACTCACCTTTACTCTTCAGATGAGCTGTAATTCCTCCCAAAAATTACAGAGGCAACAGTTCTGTTGACGAAACGCACGCAATTCACCCTACCGACACAAACTCTTGGCGTGAACTGACTCGTATCGAGCGACTCAACTCCGCGGCCCAGAGATGCCAAGCTGCGCGACACCGATACAACTCAGGACATACGCGCAGGACAACTCAGGTACTTCAGGACAATTTGTGTTTCTCAAAACAGTCTATTCTTTTCCTTACTATATACCCCGAAGTCATCATCGAAGCATTTCACGGGACGCTATGAACGGCTTTTCAATCTCGGGACGACGCACGCACGATGCTGAACGTGTACAACTTGATAGCACCCCACATTACAGGACAACCCGTGTTAAGATATGGCAATACATTCACATGATGCCAGCACGTGCACCGCTCGGGAATGTACCTCACGACACATCACTGGGTTCATGTTTGTACATGGAAAAAAACTGCACCCCAGACCAACATATATATATCTTTTTCTTTTTTCTTTCATACTATTCGCCATTTCCCGCGATAGCGAGGTAGCGTTAAGAACAGAGGACTGGGCCTTTGAGGGAATATCCTCACCTGGCCCCTTCTGTTCCTTCTTTTGGAAAAAAAAAAAAAAAGAGAGGATATACTGCAGATCGCAAAATAATATACTGCTGAGAACAAGTATCTCCAACACGAGTTTTAAAGTACAGCACCCAGAACAAAATATGAACCAATTTGCTACAAGAACCACATATATTTCGAGGTAAGAGCCGCGAGAAAAGGTACGCACCCCAGGAAAATTTTAGTTGATCACTTAAATAAAAAAAAAGCAGATATGCAACACCACAACATGTGTAGCTCAAGACAAAATACCACATAAATCAAATTGAAACATGCTCTCGTTTTTCAAGACATTCCACGTGAATCAAGGACAACGCGTCACACGATAACGTTTACACCACGATGCAAGAGATGCCACAATTCACCACAGAAAACAGGTAATAAAGGAAGATACACATAAAGGCAACACGGTACACATGCAGCACGAAAACACATATCAAAGGACATGTTTCGAAGGACAACGCCAACCACAGGACGTTTCAAACGACAACACATGCACCACAAGGTATGACCCAAGGTACAACAAAAGTACCACAGGACATTGCCCCACGAACGACACACGTATTAAGTTCTTCGGGACAACACATCTACCACAGGACATATTCCAAGGGAAAACACACAGACTACATAACATGTTCTAAGAGACAGCACATGTACCACTGGGCAACACGTTCCATAGGACACTTGCCAACACGTTACACAGGACACACTCCATGGGAAAATAACATGTCCACGTAAAATGGACCACATTTCATAAAACACAAATGTACAGAAGTACATTTGTTCAAAGGGAAAATCTCATATTGGAAATGAACATCACGACATGCATAAGGCAGCATGTGCCACATGATCAATCATACAATTCAACGAGTACCTCAGTGTATTCTGTACCCACTCGCACGCACTTTCAGTCTGTTTCTTTGTAACCCTGCTCTCTCCATGATTGTCTTTAAACGCGGTTACTAGAAAAGGGTTAGTCCAAGACTTGAGCAAACAGCTTTGTCTGTTGTTCCGGTATTATTTTCTATGTACTGGTTAGTTATCAACTTTACTGGGGTAAAATACTTCAACTGTCAAGCTTGCAGCATTCCAGTAATCTGGTTTTTCTTCTAAATCCACATATATCTCCAACCCTAATGCAGAACCTACACCCTTAGTACCCGAACTACTTTACTCATTCTTACACAATTCACAAACTAAAGTTTCCTGAACCCATTATTCGCAATGGTAGGTACCTTAATCTCCAAAGGAATGAGAGGAATGTGCTGTCATCCGATCTATTCTGTCTACTCCACTATCATGACAAGAGAAGCTAGAGGGGATCTTTATACCCTTTCCCATAATCATGACACTAATGAAAGGCTTTACATTATTGTTGTTTAGCTTCCTAAACATTGCCATCTTGAAAATTCCTCATACGACACCACTTGTGTCCGGCCAAAAATATTCATGTTCAAGAAGTTAAATTCTTGTAATGTTTTGTGGTACATCAATCGCAACTAATTTCAATCAGTTGCAAAATCATGGTGTTTCAAACTTTTATATTCAGGAGACAAAATTTCCTTAAATGGTACCAGAAACTAAAACTTTATTTTATCATGCATTGTGAAAAATCTAAAAAGATCGCAAATTGCAAAAACCTTAGTTTGACAATAAAACAGCTCACATTTTCAAACAGGGTTAACATTAATGGACTGCAATAAAATAAAAGGTAAACAATCGCCCATCACAAGATTTTTTTTTAAATTACAGACATTTATCATTATTCCTTAAGAGCACAAAACTGAAATTCATTGTGTACTATCAACTTAAATAACAAACTGAATCAATTTACGTTTTTTTTCAATGCATGGATTGATATCGAGAATATGACAAATCAAAAATCATAAAACATAGTAACACTAGTAATCAATGAAAAGGATCATATTATAAATGAACAAAACTATGAAAAAGATTTGCTTTAAAAAAAAATGGAAGCATATATCTAAGTGCGAGAGACACCCGTTTGTACCTGCTCAAATACTTTTCATAAACGAAAATAACAAATGAATTTCTAGCTATCGCTATCACTAATGGAACTTCAATAAGCGTTCGTCACATTTCTATTCCACTTAAGACGAAAAAAAAAGTCAGGATAATTCATGCAAAGAGCTAAAACAGTAGTGTATCACACAAAACATTATAATCTACAAAATCAATTGATGCTGTGCAAACATTCCTTATAATGTGCCTCGATCACCATAATCCAAACTAATCAATAATGCTAAACCCAAATAACTTCCTTCAAGAACTACCTCATAAAATTCCAACCTAAACAATTTATTTCTTTAAATCTCCATTTAGACGGAATACCAAACAATGTTTACTTCATGCATTTGTGTTAGGAGCTTTAGGCTTGGTTTAGGAAAATGGAAAAAAATTTTAAGTGTCCCATGACAGAATACCTGAACTGAAACATTGGCTGCGTGACTTGTGGCCTCAATCTCTCCTCTGAATACAACAGAAACCTACACAGCTTTAATAAACTAAAAATAAATACATATAAGTGCACTAAAATAAAAGCTCTTCTCTATCACTGCAATGATATACATATTACCACAGGTCCAATTTCCAAGGAGGTCCCAGCGTTACCCAGGTCCTCTTTTTAAAGGCTCCTGCAGCCCAAGTTTGCACTTCTTATGAGACGGTATGTAAACTCCTTTTGAGTGACTCATTTGACTGGACTGTACTCATTATGATACAACTTCGCCACGGGTGACTCCCTTGCGAAGTAGCCTTGAGCATGTGGTCAAGTACTAGCCCCCCCCCCCCCTTCTCTCTCTCTCTATATATATGGGTATCATTCAAAAAGATATTCTGCTCAAAGTAATCATATATGCAACAGTACACTGCAAAATGAGCTTAGCGTCTTGAACACAGTCCAGAAACCACGACTAATCACTGGTTATGTGGCTTGTTGCATGATCTATAAAGTTCACCGTATCTGCAATTATGTCGCCACATAAGAGGCATTGATGACCTTTGTGCGCAAGAAAATGCTGCATGCTATGGTAGGTATATGCTGTCTCATTGTCAAAGGTCTCACCACATACATTGCACTCGATGCATGCACACACAGTTTCTGGTGTGATAGAGGTAGTGTCCCAGATACATCCTTTTCTTAATTCCAGGTCACGTTCACCAGAAGTAGCAGTCTTATTCTGCCACTTAAAGTCCCCTACCCGTTCCCCCACATCGTGGCATGTCATGTCATCAGAATCCCTAGAAATACGTACATTAGGAACTGTATCAATATAAGCTTGAGAACCATTAAAATCCAATAAAGAGTTTGAGTTGATGAAGTTCTCTAAAACATCTACAGGATCCTGAAATTTGCATGGAAGAACATAAGAGCCACCGTTCAAGCTTTCCTCAAATTCATCCAAATCCTTCTTGTTGTGCCTTGCCTTAAAAGTAGTGTTGGAACTCTCAATATCCTTGCTAACCGCTGCTTCCAAATGGAGTTCATTTCGACAGAATGCAACTGTGTGACAACAATACATGCGGCTGCAACGAAACGTTTCCCCACATTTCCTGCACCTTATACATTTCTTGTGAATAACTGCATCATCATATGACAAAACTGTTCCACAGTGCTCACAAGCATATTCCATGCGGACTGAATTTTCATACCTGTTCTTGTGTACAAACTTACAATGCCGAATTAGCCACCCCTTCAATTTAAATCTTTTATTACATACTTTGCAGACATATGGTTGAGAGTCAGAATGTTTCATTACATGTCTCTTCAAGTGCGATGAGCACACAAACTTTCTGTTGCAAACATTGCATTCAAACTTCACATCTTTACGCTTAACACAACTTTTCTCATAAGCATTGGAGTGAAACATTCTACTAGACTTCTGGCGTTGACCTTTATTTGGACGAGAACTGGGATCACTCTTGTGGCTTTGCGTATGCAGTTTTAAGTTTTGCTCACACACTTTGCGTTGGTATGGGTTTTCACAAGAAAGCGCCTTTTTGTGTTTCTGAAGACCAGAGTACTCAGTGAATGCTTTGGCACACAATGAACATTTATAAGGCTTCTCATCTGTATGTATCCTTAAATGACTTCTTAGTCGTGTAAAACCTTGTAATTTCTTTCCATAAAGGTAATATTTGCATACTTTTTCCTTTTGGCAAATTTCTGCAGGGCCAGAATAATTCCTGGAAGTCATACCTTTTTCCTTACACACATAGCACTGATGACATTCTCTGTCTTTCAGTCTTAATGATTCTCCTTCAGTTTTCTTGAATCTTCCTTCAGTCTTGTTCAGCATACCTGAATCCTTTGGACTGCTCTCAGTGCGCCGCTTTCTATGACGACAAAGATACGAAGAACATCTGGTTCTTTTCTTGTATACACTGCGCTCAAAGGGTTTTTCTTCTAAATGCTTTTTGTAATGCACTTTCAGGCATGCAAGCCGCAAAAATCGATTTTTGCATATAGTGCATTGGTATGGCCTCTCACCTGTATGTTGTTTTGAATGACACTTCAAACGGTACATAAATGCATACCTCTTTCCACAAACCTTGCACTCGAAAGGCTTTTCACCTGAATGTATCTTCTTATGATTCCAAAGAGACTGATAGTACACATATCTTTTTGAGCATAACTTACACTCAAATCTTTTTTCTCCTGTGTGCTTTCTTGCATGATTCCAAAGGCACTGATAATAGGTGAATGATTTTTTGCAATCCTTGCATTTGAAAGGTTTTTCTCCTGTGTGTTTTCGCATGTGACTTTTGAGCGATGACATCTGTGTTAATCTTTGTTTGCACACTTCACATTCATAGTAGATCTTACCATTGTCATCCTTCTTTGCTTGACTGTTTTTGGCTCTGGAAGACAGACTTTTATATCTTTTCTTTAACATTTTACTGTTCTGGATGCTTTCAGTTGAGTTTTCCTTTGTGTTAAAAGCCTGGATATCATTAGCAATATGGTCCTTGCGAGTAAAGTTATCACAAAGTGCGCTAGCAGAAGATTGTTCAAGTGTATCGTGGTCCGAATCAAACCAGTTAGGTAACTGTGGATATGAGACCCCATTCATATTTTTTGAATATAAGGTCATATCTTTCTGAAATTTGCGTTTTCGCGAATACGATTCACGATACACATTATCACTACGTAGAAAATACATAATTCTAAGGTAATCAGTAATGCATAAGATAAAGAATCAGCTCTCAATCAATAATCACCCTCCAAAAGACTTTCTTGCAACACGAAGAACTTACAAAATACCACTAAAATCCTAATGGTGTTAAACATACATAATCATAAACTGTGCACCATGACAAGGTATCAGCGACACAAAAATTCAATATGTAAAACATACACATCACCATTAAACTAGTAAGTGCTATAAACAGGTAATAATCACCACAACAAAGAATAATAACGATGAAACATAAGGAAAACTCAATTACTCTGCTTCTGAGACTGCCAAAACTTTTGCTATTTTCTATGAATTCATATAAAATCAATCTACAATTCCCATACGTTTTCAGACAGAAACCTGATGAAAAGTTTCACACTTCTCTTGGAAGACAGTTTTCAGTCTCCAAGTTAAAATTTCAGGAAACAGGACTGTCAGTCTTTTGGACGCAAACTGATTCTCCACTAAAATTGTCAAAACTAAGTATCATTTCTTCACTTGCATCAATTCTAATGATGTTCTACAGTTTTTGTGCACTACTACAAAGGATAGATGGAGATGGGAACGATATTAAGAAATGCACTTTTCCAGTATCTCGGCATTAGCACTTTTGTTCAAACCATCAATTCAATGGACATGAGTCACACAATAATTTAACTACTAATCTGCTCTGAATGTTCTATTCACAAATAAAGCAATACCATCGGACATCTAGAAATATGAAGGCTGTTCCACACGGCAATCCAGGTTGAAGGAGGGAAGAAGCGGTGGATGAGACTGAAGACACACTGCGCTAATACATCTTACATCCGTGTTTCCATGCGCTTTCACACACACACACCTGTCAAAGGAAAAATAATGTATCCTGTATAAAATTACGGTCGAAATATCTTTTCCAAAATATCCAAACCAGCCATTACGGAGGTTGTGCGTATTTTGCTCCCTCTACCCAACCATGAATATCTTTCATTCTAGTCTTGCCAATAATTTTTCAGTAACGAAGTAAGGCCAAACTAATTTCATATATTTTAGTCTGCATAACGACTTTTATTTTTATTTTTTTGCATAGTTCTTGCTTTCCCAAGAACAAAGATGAAGAACATAAATATCCGTCCCTTCACATCATAATCAAGGAACAGACTACTGCCAAAGCACTTTGACCGTGCAGCAAATCGGACTTAACTACAAACTATCCATTCCTATAGTAAAAGTTTTCTTTAATTTACTCGCAAGTCTGAACAGGTGCACCAAGCATGTGATTACGTAAGACAAACTTACTGAATGTTATGGCAAAATTAAAAATAAATTGAATAGCTAAACAGAATGGGGCGCCAATTTCCAATATAAACCTAATGAATTTTCATCAACATATATATTCCATCTTAATTTTGTACCTACACATACAACTT
>JAUUEG010215992.1:0-15854 GCA_032361445.1 Panulirus gracilis | reverse complement strand
TGTGTGTGTGCGTACGTCAATCACCTCTTCTGGTCCTGACATCAGAGACAGCATTCTTCTCCAGGACCAGTTGGAGGGAGCTGAGAGCGCCATTCTCCGCCAGCAGATACACCACCGTGAACACTGTGGACAAACACCCACCAGTTAGTAAGCCACTGTTCACCCCTCCAGCTGTCTGTCTCATGTTGTGTTATTCTATATCCTTACCTGGGAATGCTGTATCACTCTTAATCATTGTCTCTGTTATGGCTGTTACCTTCGATGTATGTACCATATTAGATTTGTTATACAAACAAACGGCAATATTCTGTTATAACTCAATAATTTGCTTTGGAAGTAGAGCACTGAGGCTCCTAACGTTCCATGTTATATCCGGGTTTATTCTGAGTATATAACTTGGAGGATGTGAAGTATTATAGAAGCCTGAAAGTGGACATGACAACGAATGGAACCACGGAAGCTGATTTGATCTTTAGGATAGGTGAGGAGGTGAAGGATCTAAGAGCACTGAGGAATGTGTGGAAATTTCATTACATGTGCTAAAAATGTGCGTAGATATGACAGATAATCATTTTAGAATTCTGTTCAAGATGTCGCTGGAGAGAGGCAAAGTGCCAAGAGAACTGAAAAGAACAAACGTCATGCCTGTCTATTAGAGGGGAAACCAGGAGGAAGCACTGAACTAAAGACAGATCTTCCTGACGACTGTGGTCTGTAAGGTGTTTAAAAAGATAATTAGAAAGTAAGTGGATGACTTTCTACAGAGGAGAAGTTACCAAAGTGAGAAGCATCACGGTTTGGGGGGAAAAAATCATATGTTGCAAACTTCTTAGATTTCTACGAGAGAGTGAGCTGCGTTGGACAAAAGTAAAAGTTGGGTTGACTGTTTACATCTTGGCTGCCAGAAAACACATGACAGTGTACTGCACAGGTGGCTGATTAAGATTTGGATCATAAGATAGAAATAAAGCGAAAATTTCTTCAATGGATTGAAGATTATCTCACTGGAAAGGGAAAAAATGGACGCATGTCAGAGAATCCTCTTAACGGGTTGAGGAGTACCACGGGGTACCGTACTGGGACCATTTCTCTTCTTGATCTATGTAAATAAATGGCTTGCCTGAACGTATGGAGTCCTACCTGAATATGTCTACAGATGGTGCAAAGGTCATGAGAGAAGTGAAAAGTGAATATATGATTGTATCTGCTTAATAGTGAACCTAAGCAGACTCCTAAGTTTGATTGTGTGGTTGATGAAATTCATCCTGTGCAAATGTGAAGTGATGAGGATGGGGCAGAGTGAAGTAAGCCTTCAATATCATTACTATCTTGCAGGATATCAGCTTCAAGATTCTGCATGCGAGAGGGACTTGGGAGTCGACATCGTCCTTCACATGTAGCCAGAGTCTCATTTCAGGATAGTTAAAAAAGATATTTTCTGCTGGCAAATATTAGAACAGCTTTCAATAATTTGGATAAGGATATATTCTGCATGCTGTTCATGTACTACATAAGGCCAAAACTAGGATATGCTTCTCTGGTTTGGTCGACGCACCTAAAGAAGCACAAAGAGCGAATAGAGAAGGTCCAGAGGAGGGGGAAAATGAGCCAAAATTAAGAGAGCTGAGTCACAGGAAAAGGCTAGAAGCTTTATAATGTGTCCACCGTGGAAGAGAGAGAGGAGTGAAAAGTGACGTCATCATAATCTTTAAGATTTCAAAACATCGTTGACGTGAACAGTAAACAGTTCTTGGAGAAGTGCCGGGATTGTGAACTAGAGAACATAACACGAAATTAAGCAAGACAGTTATTGAAAGAAAATGAAAGAGGTCCTTTTACATAGAGTGGTGAATAAATGAAAGAAAATGATTGAGGACATGCTGAATACAGACAACATACATAGCACAAATACCAAAGCCGTTAGTATAAGGACAGCCGCAGATATGAAGACAGTCCAAGATATGAGGACAGTCCTAAGTTGGAGGACCAATCCTCGATATGAGGATATCCCTAGGTATGAAAATAGCCCTAGGTATGAGAACAACCTAAAGTATGAGAACAGCCGCAGGTATGAAGACAGCTCAAAGTGTGAGGACAGTCTAGTAATGTAAGGATTGCTCTAAGTATGAACACAGCCCTAGGAATGAAGTGAGCACGAGGAAAGCCTCAGGTATTGAGCCCTAAATATGAAAAGAACCCTTGGTCTAGGAGAGCCCTTAGTATACTGAATGCCCCAGGTATATAAGGTGAGTCTTAGGTGCAAGGACAGCCCTAGTTATGGGGATAGCACCGGGTATGAGGACAGCTCTAAGTATGAGGACGTTCCTATGAGAGCCCTAGGTATAAGAACAATCCTAGGTATTAGGACAACCCTAGGTATGAGTGCAGACCTATGTATGAGGGCAGACCTATGTATGAGGACAGTCTTAGGTATGAAGAGAGGTTTAGGTATGAGTAGAGCCCTAGGTATAAGGACATACTTGTACATGATGAAAGCCCTAGGCATAAGAGCAGCCTTATGTCTGAGGGTAGACTTATGTATGAAGGCAACCCTATGTACGAGGGCTGCCCTAGGTATAAAGAGGGTCAGGGTGGAAAGCCCAGTGTTGGTGAAGTGTGGGAGGAGTACTCACGAGCACTGCTGGTGTGGTTGACGTCGGAGCCAGCCTTCACCAGCATCTCCACTGCCTTGCTGTGGTTCTTCTCGGCGGCCCAGAAGAGCGCCGTATACCCCTTGCGAATCCCTGTACATGGTAACGGAGGGTTAGTCACTTGTGGCACAATGTATGTACTAACATGGGCGGTGAACCACCTTGTTCAAGATAATATGATATAATGTAATCATCAAACCATCTTGAACGTGGTAAGGTAGTCACCACACCATCCTGTACATGGTAAGATAGTCACCACATTATTCTGTACAGGGCAAGATAGTTACCACACCATCCTGTACATAGTAAGAAAGACACCATACCGTCCTGTCTACAGTAAGATAAGCACTATACCACCTTGTTCGTGGTAAAATAGTTACCACACTAACCTGTACATGGTAAGGTAGTCACCACACCAAAGGAAAGATTAAGCGACAGTCAAAAAGTACTTTAGGCCAAAGAGCAAAAGGAAGTATCCATTATAGAAAGAAAGTTATCATACTTCCTTTTGACAGTGGTAAGCTTCGCCTTACGATCAGTATATTTGCTATGGTTTCGGCCGGAGATGAATATTGAATGCCAGCCGAAGGAAAGAGAACTTCCCCAGATTTAATATGCAAGGTCCCTTCCTTGAATGGCATCAGAAGAAAAAGGTTTGGAGGACGGCATGAAAGAATAGGCAGTGTCAGAGGAAGAAAGGAGCATGTGCTTCCATTTCCGCAAAAGTGATTGTCATACGCGCAGTAGAGGGAGAAGCACTCCCTAAGAAGGGGTAGAAATAAAAGGAAATTCATTTTTGTAAGTTAGTATAGTCCCCGGTCTTAAATTGCCTATATGAGGAGTTTAGAGGAGGCAGATGGAAGAGGAGTAGTGACTTTAGAGAGACTGACAAAAATGTGGTTAGATGAACCAACTGAGAGTGTAGTTGAGTAGAAATAACATAAGTGATTACGAGCAAAAAACAACTGTGGAGTGATGGAAAAATGGTTGTCAGGATTAAGAACACGAAGATGGTGTTTGGTTGGTAATTTGCTTTCGATCATTTGACAATGAAAACGTAAAGTTTGTAGCCCCCCCACACCATCTATATGGGAAGCTTTCAACCAAATCCTGTAGCGTACATCCTCAGCTTTAGTGTAAGAGGATGCCATGAACCCGGAGGACTATAAAGAGACGAAGAAAGTTATGAAGGTTGTAGGACCCGGAGAGCAGTAGGGGAACCTGGGGAAAACACTGAATGTTTAAGAAGACGAATCTTAAGGCAGATAACGTCAAAGTTTGCAGAGTCAAGGTCCACCAGTCGTGCAACAGGAATGATGGTGTTGGAATAAGGACAGACTTTTCATGTGAAGCGGAATTGTAAGCGTATAGTATAGCTGGATATATGAAGGAATTCAAGTGAAATATTCTAAGACAACTGTGACTCTGAGAGAACAAAGTATTAGGAACTATACTTACGAAAATGTGTTCAACATAAGCTAGACTGGAGGAATGACTAGGGAAATAGTCAGGTGTATAAGAAAGTTAACATGTTAAATAACGTTTGGCCTGGCTAGATTACTGGAAATTTATTCTAGTTCGCTTACGACTGGTCGGCTGTAGTTTAGATGATTCAGGAATAATAGACATGATGTACATAGTCACTTGGTTGTATACCACGAGGCCAGGTGCTGAATGATGGCACATGTACAGATGATGAATAACTAAACCTTCTCTTACTACTAGTGAAGGTAAAGGCAGGTCAGTGTCCTGGGTCAAGGTCAGGTAAGAAGGTCTCACACAGCTATGTGTGGAGCCGTAAGCAAGTACAGGCCACCAAACAGCCGAGGTCAACAAGATACACTGAATATTTTGTAAGAATGAGAAGAGTCACGTATTGGTACAGAGACGGATGTTGCCTGAAGAGGGTAGTCATTACCCTGGTTCTCCGTGTACGCCAGTACGTAGGAAGTATCGCGCTTCTCCAGGACATCTTCGATCTGTCGTAAGTCGCCTTTCGCTGCCGCCACCATCAGAGCAACGCCTGTAGAAGGAGGCACCTCTTAGAACGACAGCATGACTCTTAAAGAGACAAGTTTGATACAAAGGTAAGAAATAACACTCTCTCGTCCGCTCCTGACCTATGATCGTTGTAATATAAACATAAGCGACTTCCCATTACTGTCACACAATGTTTGTAATGGTTGCGCGAACTTGCGTATGTGTATTTTGTGTCTGTTTGTGTGTGTGTGTGTGTGTGTGTGTGTCTGTCTGTCTGTCTGTGATTGTGTTTGTGGATGATAAGAATAATATTTACCAATAATTCATTGAAGTAACTCCAGAAAGAAGCTGAAAATGTAGAAAAAACACACAAAGCATAAACTCTAAGGATTTTGAGCCTTCACACAACTAACATGACACTCTGTTGATCACTGATGGTGTTCACGATGGCTAGGATGGGATTGTTCATGCTGCTGTGTGTGTGTGTGTGTGTGTGAGTTCGGATGTGCTCGATGTGGCTGTGGTGCCTCGGAGACATGGGATTTATGATGACGGCGGGGAAATAGCTTCTTCCCGAACCATCGGATGAGATCAGGCTGATGGTATGACGGTGGTGGGACGAGCAGTGCGTTCAGCGTCTCTTGTTAGGTGTTGTAAGGGGGATCAAGGATGATCTTGTATGCTCTTCTCTGCTCGTTTTCTGGTATTTTCCCTCCCCACTGTATTGGATAACAGGACACCCAGATGGGGAGGCATATGTGAGTCTAGGAAGAAAGATAATTGTATATATGCCGTTGATTTCAAGGCTAGGAAGCCTAGTGACAAAGAATGTAGGAGACACAAGCTGGAGAGTTTGGTAATAGTACAGACGAGTTACTTTTCAGCTTTTCTTTATATCTAAAGTAACACCGGGAGGCTTAGTGGATTGAAAAGCCTGGAGGAGTCTTGGGTCTACTGTGATAGTAGGGGTAGGACACGGTTGGAAGTGAGGCTGATGCGCATTTCTGCAGTCTTGGTTTTGTAGATGGTGACTTGACTGGCAAAGGTCCAGTTCTGGTAGATGTTAAGTGATCCCGTTTTCGAGTCATGTGGTAGGCCACAGATGAGGGACTGGAAGGTGGAGATGGCTCCTCGAAAAGTACTGCCTGACAACGCTCAGTGAGGAAGTCTGAAAGCCATGAAATGAGGCTTCTCTGATGTCTTTGCTTATTCTTAAATCATTTGGTAACTGGATCGAAACCTCTAATGGCATTAGCGAACGTGAGAACTGCAAAGGTCCTATGACTTTCTGCTGAAGAGGCGGTAAATGATTGGGATGTATAGATTACCAAACTGCTCCCTTTTATCTTATGTTAACTGAGACGTGAAGGCTACCTGCTACACCACGGAGGTGCATTATAGGAAACTTGCACCGTCTGTGTTAACCCAGTTAGAAAAAAAAAATCTTTACGGCGTAAGCTGGTGATCGAGATGATGGCAGAGTATGGTCTTGCATGCGCCTCTCTACATCTTTTTTGGTGTCCCTGTTGTATGATGGGTAAGGAGGAAGACCAGGAGGGCAAGTTCTGCGAAAATTAATGTTGTGTAGATGTTTGCGAGTTCAAGCGCAGGAGTCCAAGTGTTGTTCAGTCTACGTAGTGCGTAACGACGATGGCTGGAGGATTTGATGATGAAGCTGACGCGTTCATGCCAACTTAGTTTATTGTCCAGAGTGACACCGAGAAGCTCGGTGTACTGAACAACCTGGAGAGGGCCTGTGCCTAGTAAGGAAGAATTGGAAGTGATAGGACTGGGATCGAAGCTGATTTCCATGACATGAGTCCAGGTTTGGTTGATGATGACGTTTCGATGATGGTCCAGCTCTGGTGGCTCTTCTTATCTAGAGATGTTGTGGAGGGTGATGTCATAAGAGGAGCTGCTGTCAACGCTGACACTAATGGCAGAATCGTCGATGTACTTTCATCGAACATCTGCATCCATCAGGACATAATCCACGAGGGTGAGAAAGCAAATGGGTCTTGTCTTTGTGTCCAAGGGGAATACCGCATGGAGACTGGAAGGCTAAGATAGTCGCTCGGAAGAGTACAGTGTGTGTGTGTGTGTGTGTGTAAATAAATGAATAAAATAAATATATATAACGGTTACTTAAATCTAGATAGCCTTTCGTCTGAAAATACACAGTGGAGGTATTACAGATGTTACAGAATTGGGCCATAACAGAACTAGTTAACTAATCATAAAAGAGCTTAAGCTCCAGGTGGGGCTGGATACTTCCACGCTCCAGATAAGCACGTGAGTGAGGTACAGCTACAATGTCAGGGAGGCAGATATACAGGAATGTTTACAGAGTAAATACTACGGTTTATACATTATGCACTTCGTTGAACATTAAGTCATGACTAGTTGTAGCAATATAGTGGTGTGTGTGTGTGTGTGTGTGAGTGTGTGTGTAATGTAACTATGAGTACAGAGAATCTGGACGTTGCAACATAGTCTTACGAGGTGTGGTACAGAAGCTCTGAACTTACCATAACAGTTCTTCCTCTTGGCGGGCGTCTCATTAGTGATGTTGACGCAGGAGTCGCTTGTGATCTTCCTCTGGACCGTTCCTGTGATCCCCACCGCCGTCATCACCACCACCACCACCACACAAGGTAATATTGACCTCACCGACACCATACTGTATCTGTAACACAAGTGGCTCGTCATTTGATGGACGTAACTTACGGATACCCAAGGAACATTGAACCCTCTACCTGCAGGGATCATCAGCATGCAAGTCCCTGCAACTTACACTTTCCTCGATAACTAACAAGTATAACCCGCCTGGAACACTACAGTCTACAACGCCATCAGCAGCGTCATCTTCAACAATGTCTGCAACACTTTCAACAACTCATATGAAATTTACGTCACACTTACATCAGTTAAATTAACAATTATCAACACACATGCAGCAATCCTTACCACCAAGTATGAAAATCGTAATCATCACTAATTAAATACACATAAACTCTTACAATATGCTACAGTATTTTTGTTTGTTTGTTTTATTTTCTTATTTTACCATTTCAACAATTTGAATGATCGTTACTGCCACTAACCGGCTGGATCCTTTTGCTTTTGTTTCGGCGCATAGCATTCGTCTCCCGGTCAAAAAAACAAAAACATTTTCTTATCTTGCCTCTACTTACGTCCTGTCTGTACATTGACCTATTGGGGCAAGAAGGTAAGCCATAGCGTCCCATAGTAGTATCAAGTAAGAACTACATGGCACAGCAACACAGTACCTTGGCAGCCCGAGAGACAACTCTCTAACGTGACTTTCCGTTGTCGTTGGTGTGGTCCATCTTGCTGCTTTTTGCTATTCACTTCCTGAGTCTGGAGGTGTAACTGCTCCAGGCAACATGGAGAGGGGACGTTAAGAGTTAGTCTACGGGGGTATAGTACTGCAGCTTCCCATGTGTCTCCACCTGCAGGTTTGGATGTCCAGGTGACATGTGTGGTACACGACTGGAAGATGTGGCGGCGAGAGGTATTTGAAGATGATCTTTTTTTATCAAGACTTGATCCAAACCCACAAAAATTCAGAGTTGCCTTAGCTGCGAAATGTGTTGGTCTAGGAGCTCTAAAGATGACTAACAGTGGCAAGTTTGGCCTGTCTGAGAGTTAACTGGTGTTATCGTAGGTGAAGAAAAAAATCTCCTTTTTCCCACAATTTCAGTTAAACAGATATGATCAGGAAATGGATGAAGGTGTGGGAAAGTAAACCGGCTGTGCTGAGGAGCATGGCAATAATCACGTGAATTTTGTGATTGAATGTATGATAAGTTGTTAATGAACATGTTGGTTCTGAATGAAAAAAGCCGAGAAGATAAAGAAAACATCTGTCGGGATAGCTCAGATATCCACACTGCAAATGACAGGAAGGTGTTGAATGTTCATTTGAAAATCATTGCGTGTGGATGAAGTTCATAGGATTGACAAGAGTGGAGCCAGTAACTTGAGTAGGACGCAGAAGGTGTCTGACCACGTTTAAGGGAAGTTCAAGTTGTTGAGATGAGTAAAGTACCCAGCCAGCCTTGGGCCGAGTATGCGGCAGATGTGCAAGAAGAAACCATTCTGCTTTTTGAAAGTGCTCTAAGGAAATACAGCGAGTCTAATGATATAATAATTCTGTCCGGATGAGACCATCTGCTCCAACCCTTGATCACACAATGGCATTTATTGTAGTATGATTGTTAGTGAAGATGCAAGCTGACTGTAATGCAATAGTGCATGTGTTACCAAACAGATACTTAGATAAGAAGATATCTGATGAGAGAATTACCTTAAACATGTGGGATGGTTCCACAATGAAGATGTAAGGTTAGAATCCACAACCATAAGACACTGAAGAGTAATTTGTGAATAATGCAATTGTTACTAACGGAGTATAGGGTTAGAACCTTTGTTCTGTGTTCGAACAGTCTTTAAGAGGAATTCAATCATTATAGATTACGAAAATTTTAAAGAGTGTAAGTGAAGTTTGTGTTGCTGTAAACTTTCATGACTTGTATCCCGCAAGGTTTGATGGGACGACACCTGGTAGGTGAGGGAGCACAGTAAAGGCCTCCAGTACTGCTTGTAGAATCCCATTATCACAAATGGCAAAAGCTGTAACTGTAATGTCTGATTTGGAAAAGGCAGAGAAACGGCATATATAGGTAACCTACTGAGTGGGCCAGTCAAATGTCTTTTAGTACACTGAAAGCAGAAGAACACAGAATAAGTATTTCTCTTAATGTTAGTATTCACAGGGAAGAGGATGGGTATTTCTAGCGGCTTTACATCTCAGTTAAGGGACACATGTATGCTAGCCGCCGTGGGGTTCAAGGATGTTTGTGTAGGACCAAAGAGAATGTCAAATGGTCAGACGTGAATGCTGACGTAAAAGAAAGCTTGTGGAAAATGTATGACACATGAGGCAGCACATACCAAACGACCATTCCTGAGCCATGAATGTCCAGAGAAGCACTGGAGAAAGGTACGAGTTGACCTGCTCGATTTTTACACTAGACAATACCTCATGACAGTCTGTTACTTACCTATCTTATAGGAGATAGATAAGCTGTATGACAGTCGGACAAAGACAGTCTGACCTAAGCTGGAGGTTCTCTGTGCACGTCATGGCACTCCGGATGAAATGATTAAAGACAATAGCCCTTATATGCCGCCGTGAGGCATACTTAATTATACGAAAAATGGGGCATAACGCATTACGATATCCCATTATAACAACAAGGGAAATGGAACGGCAGAGTCAACTGTCAAAAGTGCTAAGAGATTTGCTGCGTGAAATATAGAAGACTAGTAGAGACCATTATGTGTCTGGCACTGTAGAATACAAGGAACATTCCAACTCTGGGATTAGACACAAGTCCAGCCCAGAGAATGACGTGTAGGAGATGGAGACTGTGGTCCCTGTGGCTGAGGCACTGTTGTGGCCTAGTATCACGGCGGATGTGGAAGTAGATACACAAACTGGGAGAGAAACAGACACAGCCTTAAGACGGGGTTGCTCAAGGGTTCTCAAGGGTAGAGGAAGGTGATGAAGTTCTGATGAAACGTTTCAGGTTAGGAGAGAAGAAATGGAAGCTACGGCAGTTGAAAAGTTAAGTGTCAGATCTTACGAGCTGAGGGCAAAAGATTTCCTTTTTTCGTAAAGGGAACTGATACCATCTGAGACAAACCAAGGAGCCTTGTATTACCGGACTCTGCAGAAATGAGGTTAGACCGCGAGCTAACAGTCAGCTTTGGCGTGGTGGTATCATGAGGAGAACAGTTTCGACAAATAACATCTCGCTCTGCAGAATGCGCTTGAAGCTTCGTGTTTTCCGTTTCCTTATGCCTTTACCTGCGTATTACGTACACTCGCCACTTATGATCTTTTCGCATGTGTATAACTAGCAACAAGCTTTATACTACATGTACACTCAGTAATCAGAATCACCGGCTGATTCACCAAAAAAAAGTAAATGGACTTCTTCAATGTTTCAGATGTGCACGAATCCATATATTATGGATACTTGAAAAGTGATGATTTCAAACTGTTTCGGTCAAGAAGATGCTCTGTTGTTTCGCAGAGGCAAACTATTAAATGAAATAGTTAGTAAATCAACTTAAGAATAATGCGACATGTAGGGGTTTGAAAAGATCTAAAAAAAACGAAAGTCGGACAACTTTTTAAGTTTAGCCAATGAATTTTCCGTGATTTTGTAAGGCCAGGCTCATGAACCGTGACAGAGTCATCCATATGCTGGGAAATGTTATTTCCAGTTGACGACAGGACCTGAGAATTCAATCTAGCTTGCGACATACTGGAGTCTAGATGAGTTTTGACTAACTTTAGTCTAGAGGAGCTACGCCTCCCGGTGCTACTACAGTAACATCAATCACCAACAAAATTCGAAAAGTTACGGAAACTCCGAAGTTGACGTTGCTCAAGATGTTATAAAGAAACTGGGGGATCTTGACGATTCCTGCCACCTGGCGGGAAAATCGTTGTTAGTATTTTGGGACTCGTCGATCAAGCACCTTCGCCGCTTCTGTGACGACTTTCTTCACTTGTGAGGGTATTTCCTGGCTGGCCTCCCTGGAGGCCTGACGTACCCAGCGTGTGCTTCGACATTACCCGAGTAAGGCTTTCTTTCCCCGTACGTTTGCCAATTCTGTTTGTGATGAAACGTTTTTGTGCATGTATTTAGCTGTGATTTATTTGTATATTCCTTTTCTGGAATTCTGTTAAGATATCTTATGTTTAGTTGGTCAGTTGTAGCAGTAGGAGGTGGGTTAGTGTGTGTGTGAGCTGTGATCACCACTTGGTCGTCACCTGTGCGTGAACAAGCTGGTACCAGCAGTTCAGAGACAGACACCAGCCAAGGAGCCTCCAGCAAGCTCGAGGTGAGACGCTGACAGAAGACTTGGATCTCAGTGACAGGTCAGCTGTGCCAAAGAGAAAGGTAGGAAAAGGGGACAACGCTGGTGGCGTCTGAGAACTTTTGATCAACATGACAATCTCCAGAGGGAATGCAGTAATAAGACACAAACTGGTATACGAAAACAGTTTTACTAAGTAGCACAATGTTACGTCAGAACAGGATAAAAACGATAGTCATTTCTTAGATAATGACCGAGAGACTCAGCTTTCCTGCCCTTGAGAAAATCAAATGTTTTGTCACCCAGTTCCGTCCCTGCAGCATACATCCACATGAAAACGACTTCGGTATTAGCCTCCTAACCTGTTTTTACTATCTGTTTTACAGACAAGTCTCATACGCAATGTATTTCTTTAGCGTTACAAAACAAAGATTAGTCACTAATCTTTGTTTTTCAACGCTAAACAAATACGCTCACTGAAACAGACCGAAGAAAGAAACGGTGTTGCGAGAAGCTCTCCCTATTTGAGTTTTTGCTTGGAAAAGGCATCAGTTGCGACATGGTCCAGGAACAAAGGCAGCCTGTGAGTTTAGTTCCAGTATCTAAGTCTGAACACACTCTTTCTAAATACTCAACAGCGTCGTCACTGTCCTACCTTATCATATTACTGACTTCTAAGGCGTATTTGCCCAGCGCTTCAGAACCCCAAGTTTGAGACGTTCCGCGGAATTTTTCAACTGGGGCAAATGTTAAATTTTCAGCAATATCTGTCTTGTGTAACGCTGCAAATAGTCAGTGGCATCTATTTCTAGTGAACGAAATCAGGAAACAGTCCGTGATCACTATATAGTAGTAGCTGCTCTGACTTAACCCATAATGAATATTCTTGCAACTCTATCAAAATGAGATCATTTTAAAAGCCTGTTGATGATGATTTGACCTCATCACTATCTAGGTACCTATAATGTTCTTGCTTGACTAAATCAGACTTAGAAAATAGCTGTACCAACCCACGTTCCCGTCTTATACATCTTTCGACTGAGACGAGGGAAGTCACTTTGATTTTTGCGTAACAACGCATGATCATGGCTACTTCCTGCCAGTTAGAAAGATATATGATAACATTGATTTGTTGACTGATCATCACTCCACTTCGTTAATGGTCTGGTATCTACTGTGCCTTATCTGCAGCTTGATAAGACCTCAGTGCTACTTCTGTGGTCTTTCGACGCCCCATGATGAGACAATCAAAAGACGAATTTTCTCCAATTTCCTGATCCATCAGGTCCGAGGGAACAAGCCATCTCAGGGTAATGGAACAATCTACAGAAAAGTACATTAGCCAGCGCCGAGTAATAGCCTCCAAGTCTGACAGCCTATGGTTGCACGACGACACAACACCACCGTCTTCTGTTGTGATCTATCAAGAACTTTGATTTCATGTTGTTTCAGTCCATCTTCAAACAATAAGCTTCTGACATCGTCCTTTTTTCTGTTCAGGCCAAAGAGCAGAATCATTTGTAGATTGACTGACTTTGTGGACTTCGGAAAGCTCTACAACCTAATAATTATTTAGCTATTTTCGGTTTGAAAAAAAAAACATATATAAAATCTCATCACCACCTTCTGTTAAAGGATATCTAATAACTTTGCATTATTCATAGCGAATTAGGTATCTTGTTTTCCTTGACAAGAATACCTCAGTATATCTACATTAATATCATCGTCTAAAAACTCGCCAATACTTTTACTAATTATGTTAGTATACAATTCATATGTGAGGTTCCTATATTCTTGGCATTCCGTTGCGACATGTTCCACTGTAATATCGCAACTGCAGGTGCCATACACTGGGGCAGGTCTCCTCTCAGGTAGATGACCATGGCTCAAAATGGCACGGCCAATCCTCAGTGGACATAGAACTGTCTTAAAATGGTGATTCGTACAGAAGATTAAAGACTGAATGCCAAACTTCAACATCTGTCCTCCTCTGTAGCTATTCTCATGAGCTTTTAAGTCCCAGCTAGCTTCCTATTAACACATGATTATCTATTCTGCTCATAAATTCATTGTAAGGTACCATATGTGATCTTAATATGAGTTGGTAAAGCTAAAGATAGCTGTTTTAGCCTCGGTATCTGCTATTTCATTACCGCTGACACCAGCAAAATCATACACTCTCGTGCTTTGAGTGGATTCTTACAATCCAATATTCAACTTTTTGAACGTTGGGATACACTGGAATATAGCGTGATAAAGCTTGGAATGGACCCCAGGAATCGGAGATGATAAATCAGTTTAAAGACGACCGTTAGATTAATTTCAGTTCAGCCTGAAGATCGTGCAATTCTGCAACAAATATGGAAGATTCTTTTGGTAGTTTTGCTACGAGATTCTTCTTCAGTAACTAGAGCAAAGCCTGTGGAATTGCATTTTAGCCAACAGTGAATAATATCATTCTGTTTTCACTTAGGCTATCATACTGAGGGAAATTACTTTTTGTCATTACAGACGTAATGTCGCTTTTGGTTGCTTTCATCTTCAGGGACCTTCTCCGAATGGAGCCAAGGAAAACGTACGTCTTGAAGGGAGTTTCAGTCCAAACTACTCTCATCAATGGCATCTTTTGGTATTTCTATTTCAAAAGGTTTGAAGTACTTTGGATGTTATCAAATATCTCAGTCCTTTTCGCAGCAAAAATATATTGAGGGTCAAATGGTGTACGTTCAAACCTGAGGAAATACGTTAAACCATATTATTTACATCTTAAACTCACAAAGAGCTCACCATTATATGAATACAGACTTTCAACTTCAGATCTAAATGCCCATGTGCATACTCTAATGCCTAGTTTGAGGACAACGTCAACCATTTTCAGGATGTCAGTGACCGACGAATGTATCTGGCAGCCATAGTCCAGTTTACAGCTACACAGTGAATCCTATAATCTCAGCAGGGTCTTACTATCTGTTCCCCAGGTGTAGTGGGACGTTACTTTCAAATCTTCAACTACTTTGTCGCTTTGCTTTTAAGAATTAACATATAGTTCAATCGTCTTTCAAAAATCACTCCCAAAAATTCTGCCTTCTCTTCAAATGAAATGCGAATACCACGCAATTATAAATGTGGAACTGTTGATAAGTTGATCTTGTATAATGTATTGTTATAGTTTTTGGTTTAGAGAGATTAAAGCCAGATTTATCTACCCAGTCGATGATCTTATGATGGACAATAGTCAGCTAAATCACCAGCAAAGACGGATAATTTAACATCCCCCTTGGGGAATGACGGAGGTTAATCACCAGACAACTGTCCTTCCTTCCTCACACGAACATATAGATGATCCAGCAGACATACACAGTAATGGTCCACCAGTGATGGCTGACCAACTTGAGATAATATCATATATCTAATTTCCTATATTTTCATAGGACATGAACGAATACATAAATTCGCTTCAGGGAACTTTATTCTTCTTTCATTTCTAACGGGCTGGCAGCGTAAAGAGTAGGGGTCGAAGCTACTGCATCGCCTTTTGTTCGATAGGCTGGCACAAAATTGAGCAAAAATTACTCGTGAAACAAATGCAAGCGTTGTCTGAAAATACTGGATGTTTGCTGACTGATTTATGTAGATTGTGCTGCTATTCTTTTTTTCCGTCCAAGTCCTTATAATTCTGATATGAAATTTACTAACAATTGTTCGTTTACATCCAATTCGTATGTGGCTGGGTTAGAAAGAAAAGGTTCATGGTATACTAGAAATGTTTTGTTAAGAGTCTTCTTTATGACATCCAAAATGTGGTCATGACTGACTTTCACGTAACAAAAAGGCTATCTACAACCTCTTATGTGTATATTTTGTCTTATAATTCACTTGCATCTATACACTGTAGGCGTCTGTGGTACATTTAAATGTGTTTTACTCAAGGCATCTCAAAATTAAGCCTAGGGATGAAAATTGCTTTAAAAAAAATAAAACCTCGACTCACACATTGGAGTCCATTGTTATGTTCTTCATGCTCTTTTCGACTCCCATTACCGTTACTCAATCTGGATGTCTACAGTAATGACGTTTTACGTTTGCAACATCTGTTCAACGATGGCAAGAGCATTCCACACTGCCAAAGTTTCCCTTTGATCCTCGACGTGGTACAGTCAACAACCAACCACTCAGCTAAAGTCCAACAGTGCTTGTTGTTCCAGCATGACGGAGGCTGGACGGGACGACGTCACCTGTAGCCTCTCTATAATGTTCCCTTTCGTGTCAACAGGTAGTCGGGGCCGCTTGCAGGCGGACCTTCCC
>JAUUEG010215772.1:0-10042 GCA_032361445.1 Panulirus gracilis | reverse complement strand
ATGAGAACACACATTCAAGACATAACACACATTTTCTCCACCAAATGTTTGTTTCTGATGGTACAAAACACTACCTAAACATCTGCTAAAGTGTATTTAATGATTTTCTACTTTTAAATACTGTGAACTGCACTCATTACCAAGACAATTTTGAGCAGTTATGGATCATTTTGATCAGTGCATATTGGCCAGTAATGTGCTTAAAAGTAATTACATTTATTGTTCACAGCAAAACTTATGACAACTCAAAATTTTACAAAAATTATCAGTTTGCAATAACTAATTTTGGGTTTGTGTTTACACACTCTGAAATACAGTAATTCAACAAGCATTTACACCGTAGACCTGACTGTAAAATCTTATGAATAATATCTGATCCAGATATCACTCAAACAATTGCAGGTAACCCCCTAACCAAATCTTCTAGTATAGTATATGAATAGTAAGCACCTGAAAGGGTTAAGCTTTGGAGGGATAATATATGCATCTCTCATGGATAAGAAATTAATCACCACAAATACCTCCATTATTAGGTACTTGGTCAATATGTGGCTGCCATACTAATGTTCCAGTAAATGTGGTTTAACAAGAATTACATTTTTAACTGTGTATAGAATGCATTACAGTGTTGTAACACTACATTTTTCAGCAGAATTCAAATGAGACTTTCGTGCTTATTTTTGTTTAAAACACTTTTCTTATATCACAAGTGAAATATAATATCATTTGGAGTATGAACAAGCATTATGTTCATATTAAGCTCATATAAGGCAGATCAAATTGCAAAAAAACCATCCAAGTTTCATTTGGCATCACAAAACCAACATAAAACCTTTACGTGCCCACAAATATATTCTTAAGAAATCTTTTTACATCAAGAATTCTTGAAGATGCTTATTGATTACACAATAAAGAGAATACAATGCTGCGAGAAAAAATCAACTGATATTCAAAGTTTTGAGAAAAAAAATCACTTACAAAAAAAAATTCTTAACCTGGCCGAATAAACAAGGCTTAAAAAATGGAAAACAGTTTTTATCTTTCTCCTTAAATTTTCAAATCATAAGCACAAAAGAACTTTTTGATCATGTCTAGACCATAATTCAAAATTGAATTTTGACTGTTACATAGAGACTAGCAAAATTTAATCATCCACATATTACACTGCACTATATACAAATACTTCTTATTCCAGATATAAACACACAGTTGCTCTCCAACAGCTTTTTGGTCCCAGATGTAGGCAACAATGAGACATGGCATCTCTCCATCTCTTTGTTAACCTCTCATGAGCTGTTTCCTACATTTGAAGCAGGCTGATGCTTGCAGAATTCTGTCTGAATACTTCAGTGAGTGCACATTCCTAAACACCACACTGTTACAGACCTAGCAGCAATGTCCATTTCCTTATCAAGTTTTGCTATCACTGTAGCTAACGCTAAGCGCATACAAGTTATCACAGAAGTCACACACTTTCCTTCTCTTTGCACTACATGTGCTACTGTATCTACCTCATCTGCCTGTTCTCTAAGTTTGTTTTCCGTTTGTTATGTTACTTATTCTGGTTAAATTATTACATTATTCTCATGTAATCTGTACAGTTCCTTCAACTGGACCTATAATAGTTAAGAATAACTTCTAATCTTTTCCCCACGTATATCATTCTGTTGCATGCAGATACATTTCATATATAGTGCAGAATTTTGACATAGTGCAGAATTTTGACAGTTATAAATTTCCTATAAGGCAAATATTTTATCAATTACTGCTTCTCTTCTGAAAACCATAATTCAAAACATTTATGCATGAAGTAAATGAAGTGTTTAAGGAAATTCCCATTGTGCTACCTGCTTTGAAAGTAGGAAACAACTTCTTTCAAGATGTTTTACTTATGCTTTAACAATAATGAAATATACATAACTGTTAAAAAGGGAGGTAATGGATCTAGTTATTCATAAGCTATCATCTAAAAAATAATTCAAAAAATGAATGAAAGCTGCTGGTGTACGATACAAAATCTTGATGTTTACAAAAATCTGAGCAAATATTTCCTTGATTACATCCTCAGCAAATTCAGATATAACAAAAGAGTAAACTTTTAAACTCAGCTTTACATTATTAATGTAATGTAGGTTTACGTCATCATACCATCATTTAGGACTGACTGATATCTCTTGACTACTCTTACAGCAACTATTGCTCATATGGAACCTAAATAACCACATAAAAAGATCTGATAAAACAAAATCTAAGATGAAGGTCTCCAATATCAATACTTCTTACTTTTATTACAACAAAGACAAATCCCCCTTCACTTTCAAATTCTTTTTAATTTGTTTGAAGATGTTTGTGACTGGCACAGTTTCAATACAAGCAATCTTTCCTAAATCACCTCAGGCAATGGATCAACTGTTCTTTGGCTATATGAATGTTATTCAGTAGCAATCTTCAATGAACCAGTATAATTGTTAAATCAAGTGGATTACTTTACATATATTTTAAGAATGAGTGTGACGAAAGCATTTCATCTGCTAGCTAAAGGAAATTCCAGGTGCTCTATTTACTTTTCTGTTAAAATTTGAATCAGTAATCTAGTCAAGAAAAACTGGAAGACAAGAACAAGAATTACATTAATCTAAATTAAAAACTGACAGAAAAGCAGCACTGTTTAAAGCCTCCTCTCTATCCACTGTTAAAGAATAATTTTTGCACTACTGAATATAATCTGCACAAGATATGAACTATACATTCAAAAATTACAAAATGGACTCAAATTAATTTAGGCATGTATAGAAAATAATCATGGGAAAAATTACTCAAGGTATATCAAGGTGAGATGAGGAAGGTTAGCAATTGGCATAGGAGCAAACAAATGTCTTCATGAGAGGCAGTAGGATGGAAGATACACATTTATGGATTCTGGCAAAGCTGAAGAAAAATTATATCCCAAAAATTATGCTGAAGTTTACTGAATTTTATATAAAGCAAATAAATCATCGAATGTAAACATAAAATGGCAAACCTTCATTTTGTAAGCTGTTTGAAACTGATCAACTAATCAGGCTACAGTATGCAAAAGACTGGTAATCCTTGATTGTCCATGGAAGCACTGCTTACAGTGGTGGATTCTTTTCTGATAGTGCTGGTTCTTTTTCGAGCATTTTCAAAATGCAACTGATATGGACGTCTGGACTACATTTCCAAACTGGATTTATCCCTTGGAGATTACCATTTTTCCTTCTCTCACCTTTAATTCTTTCAATCCATCTATTCTGAACTATTTCTATTTCATGCAAAATTTCTCTCTTTTGTTCGTTAGCAAGGGTTTGAAATTTCTCAAAGTAATACCGAAATCAACTTGCATAATACTTCAGCAAGTGTTTTAAACACTAATGTTGCATCTTTGGCACAAAGGATAAGTAAAAAGTCAACTGCTAAAATTCTTCATACTCTGAATGTCAGCCTACTCAATATGTGGGAAAATGGTATGTAAAAAAACCCTAATTCCTGTCTTTTGTGCTGTTCTTTCAATTACATTTCAGTGAAACGAATTTTGCCATCATTCAAGTATTATCATAAGCATTATTAGCTATATTCAAATAAATATTTCTCAAATATATCTTCAACCATTCTTTAAAGCTTACAAGAGACATAAAACCAATCAACTTGATATGAATCAGTAGTGCAAAGAAAATTACACCATCTCTAGTACAAAAAAATATAATTTTGACTAAAAACAAACATAAGGAGAAGCAGGAGGTCTAAACTCTGCTATAAAATTACATTTAGTACTGTACTACACTAGAACAGCCCACATTATGTTACAGAAGAAATTCTGTAGAGCTCTTCCTAACTATACTATCTGATGATAGGTGTAGGTATAAGTATTTGAATGCCTTGACATAACTATGATTTCCACCCTAGTAGATTTTTCTCATCTATATACACCCTAAAACAGATTTCATTCTTTGCTGGAGTTCATTACTGTAAACTATATACAAACACAGAGATTTTTTTAATATTTTGCAGTCTTGTAATTCTGGTTGGGTATTTACCTAATAATTACAGTATCATCTCGACAACATCTTTTGAGGTATAGTAAGTAAAATTATGAAGAAATAGAGCAGGAAGCATAGACTGAAACATTTTACTGCAGTAAGGGTAAATAAATTCTCACTACTGCTGGATTTCTTTCTATATCCAAAAGAAAAAAATAATAAGCTGGGTTTAGTAGCATCTTCATATATATTTACACAAAAGCATAAGCATAGGGCTTAGTTACTACAACCATCTTATCATGCATTTCAACAAAGCAAATTACTTCCTCTGGTACAACAACAGGGCACTTGAGAAAAATTAAATCAAATGCACCAGAGAAAACACTTTATATTCACTTCCCATTCTCTTACCAAACACAGTTTGAGCCCATACAGAAATTGAAATCATTATAATTCCCCCATCGTAGTACATAACTTCAAAGAGAACAAAACACTATACTAGTTACATCTGACAAATTTTTCAGGGTTACAGAAAAACTGAGGAGGAGACTTCTCTTCATTCAAAGAATGAAATAATAAGCAACAAGATTTGAATTATGTGCTGGTACTTTCATTGGAAGAGAAAAAGTATTAAACCTGTATTGATATGCTGAAACCTTACAAGAATTGTTTGAAAGAAACTGCTTGCAATCATAGGTTACTAGGAAGATTAAGATTACTTATCAAATTCACTGCTTTGATAATATGAGCATGTCAGAAATATTCCAGTAAAGCTTCCTTTGATAACACAAAAGATAACACACAAGTAATTGGTACATGGGTTCCAATGTTGATTATGTCTTTAAGAAAAAAATCTCTGTTTCCCACAAAATAAGGAAGCAGAGGAACAAACAAATAATGGCTTCACTTGCTCAATTCTGTTCTTTAGTTTTCATGTTTAATTCACTGAAACCAGAGCCCCTCATCCACAGCCAAGTCCCATAGACCTTCCCTTGACCATTTCATATGCCCTAATTGTCAACTGACAATATGTTGCCACCTGTATACATCTCTCCAATTTGCTCTACCCTTAGAATGCCCCACATCCTCCAGCATATTCAGACCCGTCATTCAAAGTATCTTTCACCCTATCCTTCCACCTCCTCAGTTCCCTCCTTCTTTTTGTTTCCTTCACTTCCAAAATGTATATGCCCTTCGTCATCCTTTCCTACCTCAACCTCTCCATATGTCCAAACCATACAAGCACACCTTCTTTAGCTCTCTCATACATACACTTCTCACTACCACCCATCTTTTACCATATAATTTTTATTCATGAACATATTTTCCTCAAACATTTCATTTTCAACACAAACACACACATATCATTATGAGTGAATATTCACCATCAGTGAGGCTGCATTATTAACAGTGGACAAAAGAGAATACAGTCACATCAAAAAACTTCTTCCTTCAAAGGAGTCCATCCAGTCCCTGTCCCTGCCTGCAGTGTAGCCTTGGACCTGCAGCAGCAGCCTTGATGGGAGGTCTTGGGAAGACCTTTTAGTCTAAAGGAATCCTAGGGTTATCAGTGATGGGTGACTTGAATGCAAAAGTGGGAAATGTTCCAATTGAGTGTTTAATTGAGGGCCAGAGGGCAAGGCAAACAGAAGCAGTAAAAGCTTGTGAAGTTGTGTGCAAAAAAGGACTGGTGACAGGGAATAACTGGTTTAAAAAGAGGAACATACATAAGAATACGTAGAGCAGGAAAGATGGTAAGCAGGCATCAACGGATCACGTTCAACTAACATGCGTGCATAAGAAAGACTGTCAGATGTGACTATACTGACAGGGGCAAGTAGTGGAATGTCTGATCATTACCTGGTAAGACAAGGGTGAGGATTTGCAGAGACTTTTGGAAAAGAGGGTATCAATGGATGAGGAGAAGGTGGTAAAAGTAAGTGAGCCTGGAAATGAAGTTTGTGTAACTAAATACCAAAGGAGACTGCGCGTAGAACGGCAAAAGGTAAGGGTAAACGAAGCTAAGAAGAGTGTTTGAGAGGCGGGATGTGTCTAAGGAAGCAGTGTTGGCATGTGCGAGAAAAGTGTGTAGCATGCGGAAAGTAGGAGGTGCGCTGGTGAGAAAGGGTGACATGATATTAAGCTTCTAGTGAAAGAGAAATGAAGGGTATTTAAGCGTTACCTACGGGAAACGAATGTGAATTATTGAGAGATGTACAAGAAGTGGCAGGGGGTCAAGGGGAAGGTGCAGGGGTTGAAAAAGAGGAGAAATGAGAATAAGGGTGAGCGAGTATCAGCAAATTTCCAGAAAAAATAAGGAAATGTTTCTTAACGAGGTTAATAGTGTGAGAAAAACAACAGAACTAATGGGAGGAAAATGGGGAAGTGGTAACAGGTATTGATGAGGTGAAGAGATGAGGTGAGGACTACGATTGTTGAATGAGTTTGATCGTGGCATATGTAGGGTGTTGGGTTGGGGAGGTATGCAAGTGATAGAGTCATTGAGAGTGGTGCGGTGATATAGAGGTGGTGAAAGCCTTGCGTAATATGAAAGGCGACTGTAGTCGATGGTATTGTATGTGAATCTCTTAAGAAAAGGGTAAAGGGGATGACTGTTGTTAAATGGTTACTTAGGTTTTTAAATGCAAGTATGGGTCGTGGTGTGGTGCCTGAGGTTTGTCAGATTGCACGTTTAGTTCCACTGTATAAAGGAGGACAAAAGTGAATGTTCGAATTACAAAGGCAAGCTATATGAAAGAGCGATGATTGAGAGATGGTATGTACAGAACATCAGACTGGGGAGGGACTGTATGGTTTCAGGAGTGGTGGAGGAAGGGTGGATCAGAAGTTTGCTTTAAAATGTGACTGAGAAATACTTAGGATTTGTATGTAGTAATTATGGATCTGAGGATTGCATACGATAAGATTGATAGATATGTCCTTTGGAAGGTGCTACAAATAAAAGGTGTGGGAGGAAAGCTATTAGATATGGTGAGAAGTTTTCATCTAGAGAATAAAGTGAGTTTGCGAGTAAGAAGAATGGAAGGTGAGTTGTTCCTACGGCAAGGGTGTGTGATTTCACCGTAGCTGTTTAATAAATCTCTATATAAAGTGGCAACAGAGAAAAATAGAAGGATCTTGGAGGGAGTGGCAGGTATGCAATCGCTGGAGAGTGGGGATACCTGGGAAGTGATTCAGTTCTTGTTTGCTCATGACACAGTGTTAGCGGCAAAATCGAGTGAGAAATTGTATTAGTTTGTATCTCAGATTAAGAAAGTGTGTGAAATTTGACCAACAATAGTATTATGTTCTGTCTCCTATGGAGAGAGGTACTTAAAGATAAAAAGGTACGTCCTGACACATACCCGAGCAAGGAGAGTATAAATCTCCTGTTCTGCAAGCCTCCTGCCTACGCACATGCGTGTGCCCATGGAGAAGGGAACGGAAGCGTAAGGGTTGGTCGGTCTCCTAGGATCATCCCGCAGCCACCGCTCTGGCAGGAACTCCTCCGCCCGTGGAAAATACTCTTCATTCTTCCCTGACTGGCTTATGCTGACGTTAACAATAGTCTAGAAGATAATATATTAATCAGGTCAGTATATTACACGCAGGCAGTCAACAAGTGGCCAGGACAGATAGAACAACAATCACATCGTAAGTAATAGTTACATATGCGAGATGCTGAATTTCGTTGCCCCAGTTTTCACACATTTTAAGGAAAGCCTTTTAAAATCAAGTATATATATATATATATATATCCGAACAAAGTGCATATGAACGCGCATGTTTATTGAACATACAAACCTCCAACAGCCAGGATCGAACCCGGGACCCCTGTGCAACAGGCGGGAGCGCTACCGCTAGGCTATGAACGCCCCCTGATAGGGAAATGACTATTCGAATACTATGTACGCGAATACCCTTCGTCTGGCTGGGATAGAATGAGCGGTGCGGTGCTTGAAGGGTGCGTCTGTAAGTGTAGGGAAAAGTTCTAGCTAATCTTGGAGGGAGCGGAGGAGCATCAAGTCATGCGTTACTGGTGTACAAGGGAGGTCTGACGGGGGTGTACCACGTCCCGTGTTCCTGATATAAGACCAGCTCTCTGATGGCAGACAGAGATTCCAGAGGGTTTCCCTTCGAAACCCAGACGACTGAGCTGTTTACCTCCACGCCAATAACCAACAAGGCTCCCGGGTGTTGACTCAATAAACACTTGTGAATGTTTATGAATGAAACACTGAGGTACACAACCAAGCTCATGCCGTACGCGAAACTGATGAATATACATACATATATATATGCCATTTATCTATCATGTGCGCAATTTTGTTAAGAATAATTTCGATATCACTATTTCTACATCAACGGTTTTGTTCTAGTTTAAAACTAATATATAAATGAGTGATTTTACACATAATCTTAAATAATAAACTTTATCCCTTAACCATTAATAACATAAGAGTATATTACACTTAATTAATCAGAACTTTGCCCATGTTTCTCTCAGATATCCTGTCCCAACGGATGGATTTCTGTAAGATAATCATATTCAGTTATACAGTGTTGAGTACTTCCTGCTGTAACACGATAGCTACAGTGCCAGGAGTTATAATTTGTTACGTTATGAGGGTCTTCCTATTGCCCTGAAGAGCTCAAATGACATTATCACGTCCCTATATATAAGAAAAAAAACTGTCTACATCTGTACCGCGATAATAACATCAACATTACGTGAACGAGTGAGTGTCCGGAGAGCGTCGGCGGAATCTGCCTTCTTTCTCCCGAAGTGATCTATAAATACCATTCATGAATCTTGCCACACGGTGAAGCCCTCAGCAACACGACCTACCAACCGCGACAGAACTTCTACAAACAAGTGCATCAAAGCCAACCATACTGTCTACATTACAACAGCTCGTAGACAATACCTTCAGACTGATGCCTTCAGAGCCCCATATGCACACTTGGAGAGAGAGAGAGAAAAAAGGAAAGAACTTTGAAAAGATACAACAGACACTACACAGATCTATCTCACGATTCCATTGACGTAAGACACAATCCCAATCACCAGTAATCAACATGCCTCCTTAAAAATCCTCCGTGGCGCGCAGCGGTCACCATAGCGACTCACGAATCTCACGAGCCAGGGTATCGAACCCCGGCCCAAGCAGCTAGCTGCCTCACAGCACACAACCACAACTACCAGTAGAGTAACCAAGAGCCACAAAAGTACCAATAGGCAGTACAAGAGCCCACTACCAGAGACACAATTAGGCAATGTAAACGCCATCGTCCTTCCTGCTCTTCGAAGCACGAAGACGAGTTCACATCAATATAGGTAGAAACATGTTCCTCGTCCTCCGTAGCGCCCCGAACCTGCCACATTCACCCACCGACTCCACACTTATTTCGCTTCGCGCACCTCTACGCTCCCCCGTGAAAGAGCTTGCATTCTTGCTTGATCAAATCAGAACTGAAGATACTTGTAATAGTTTGGCAGAGATGTGGGTCTCGGAGGGGAAAAGGGCTGTTCTCGCGGGCCTAAAGACTGAGAAGTGTAGGAGAGTAAATGAGAGAGGAGGAGGAGGAACCTGAGAGGCAGGAATTACAGCCGCTGCTGCTGCTGTTGCCTATGTTGCCGCTGGCTGGCGCGAGATTTGCATGACGACGTTGTAAGCCGTGCATGCTTAAACCAACAAGATTATAAGTTTTCGTTCCGTAACAGCAACGCAAATCTTAATACCCTGCAACACTGCAAGTCTTCTTGCTCTCCTGCAACGCTGCAGGTCTTAATATCCGAAGACATTGCAATTCTTAATATCCTGCAACATAAACACCTTTATAATCCTATACCACAAGTCTTATTATCCTACAATGTAATATCTCTTAAAATCCTGCGGTACCTTGTCTCAAATGTCCTTCAACACGTCTTAATATCCTGCAGCACAATTCTCCATATCCTCCAACGCTACAAGTCTTAATATGCTGCAACACTTCGTCTTAATACCCTGCAAGACAATGCATTGCAATATCTCTAGTGTTCT
>JAUUEG010215332.1:0-10044 GCA_032361445.1 Panulirus gracilis | reverse complement strand
TCTCTCTTACCTCTCCATCACATTCTTCAATAATATCATCCTAAATAATACTGTTTTGTTAAGCATAGTCCTTCTTCATTCACAATTGTACTGCAGCCTAAACCTAGTTTTCACTCAATCCTTTATTACATAAAAAATTATCAGGAAATCAGTAACTCTTGAAAAAAAATAAGAAACAGACTCCAATATGAGCTATTCGTCAAGTTACTGTCACTAAGGCTTTATTGTACGTACATTCAGATTCATTTACAGAGCCTTGAAGCCTAAGGATGGATTCATTCATATTAACAGTAAGGTCAGCTTTGCGAACAAGACCCATGACCAGCTCATAGGTAAACCCTGGATGTGCAGTCTCAACCTTACTCAACGCGGCACGGAGTGTCTGACTTGATGCAACATTCTCACGCTCCACCTGTAAAGATTTTTTTATTATTCACTCATGACATTAGCCAAGTATGTGACATCTTCATCAGGAGCAATACTAAATTTACAATTACACCACAAAGCAATGTCAAATCTTAGTCCATACATCCTGATATTTGTTTTAGGGAGTACCATATGTCAAATAGCATACTTAAAAAACACAAAATTATGCATATAATGATTATGATAAAAATGGACAAATTCAACCAGCCTCCAATATAAAACTAAAGCCAAAAGTTAACCAGCCTCCAATATAAAACTAAAGCCAAAACTTAACTTTTCTCATTAATAAAATTGGAAGAATCTATTCTTGATACGGCACTACATCCTAGAAAACGTAGCTGATATTTGCAAACTGGCTTGAGAGATGATAACAAACACAAGCCTTATCCAAACTGTATGGGTGTGCTGATGAATAGACTACAGCAAAATTATACACCCCTTCCACAGTTACAATCTGGAACTAAAATACTCTCTCCATCTATTCACATTGCATATACCTTCTCTTGTTAAAGGGCACTGCAGCTTAAGCAGAACAACTTCCAAACACTGACTCCATACATCACAACATATTTCACCAGTAACCTGCACTCAAGTCTTAATCTCCATCTTGTGACTATTCCTCACTTATACTCTACCCGTTCCCATTCTCAATCCAACACAGGCAGCAACTGCTCACAAAGGTGATAAAGTAACAAGTGACTTATCAGCCACCACAATATATGATACTGGCTAATGCTCAATTACAGAACCTCCGCATCCATATAGCAGACCTCCAAGGCCTAATGCATCATGCAGAGTTTTGGGAGGTCTGTTACAGTATGAGCTCAAAAGATGTTTTACTTGAAGAGGATAGAAAAGAAGGAAGCAGTTAAGAAAAGAATAAAATGTTCATAGAGCTTCACCTCTAGTAGAGGAATGGTTTTTCATACTTTATAACCAACATTTCTCACCTCTGAACAATGCCATGTGAGCATTAGATAATTTGTTCACATGAAGGTGGAAACAAGTGGAAAATTTAAAATTTTCCAATAATTTGGCCTCCAATCTATGGTTCTCTTTTAAATGCATTACACAATTTCTTGAGCCAACATGTATTGTTTGTTGCTTTTTATAATTTACATCAGCTCAGACAAAGAAATTAATAATATTCCAAAGAAGTATTTTTCCAGAACTATATAAATACTGAAATTTCCAAATCTAAATGACTGATCTTAAAGTAAAAAAAACAACTCGGGTTTAAGTTACTAACTTACATATGAATATGCATGCACATAATCATCATTTGACAGTATACACTTAAAACATTGTAAAAGAAGTGTTACATAATTTGCACTAATTTTTTCTTAGCCTATGACAATAATTAATATTAAGTATAGCACTGAATAAGAGGGAGAAAAATGTGGGGCTTAAATAAAGTAAAACAATGAAGACAATTAAAAAAAAATCTATTAAATCCATAACTCAATTTACATAGGGGTTACATATACTTTATGTGTTATTCTAGAAATATGTCTGTTATTATCTATACACCTGGTGTTAGTGTGAAATTCATAGGAACACTAAATGCAACACTGCTTTCATCATTCTTATCTAAAGGTTCAAATAAATATAATACAAATTTTTTGTAAGCTACTTAAGACATATAAAGAAATAAATGGAAAGAGCATTTTCAATAACTTAAGACTGTAAGTCTGTATAGGATGGGATACATTAGATGGACATGAAACCCATTCTTCTGTAACAGCTCTGGTAAAACTCGTTTAGTAAAATGCTGAACTGTCTTATGTTACAGCTCACAATCCCCACATCCAGGACCCACAGACCATTCCATCGTTTACCCCAGACATTCTACATGTCCTGGTTTGGTCCACTGACAGCAGGTTGACTCCAGTATATCACATTGTTCCAATTCACTCTATTCCGTGCATGTCTTTCACCTTCCTGTATATTCAAGCCCCGATCACTCAAAATCTTTTTCACTCCATCCTTCCACCTCCAATTTGGTCTTGTACTTCATCTTGTTCCCTTCACCTCTGACACATATATCCTCTTTATCAACCTTTCCTCACTCATTCTCTCCCTATGTCCAAACCATTTCAACACACCCTCTTCTGTTCTCTCAACCACACTCTTTTTCTTACCACACATCTCTCTTACCCTTTCATTACCTAATCGAACCACATCACACCACATATTGTCCATAAACATTTCATTTCCGACACATCCACCCTCCTCCGTACAACCCTATTTATAGCCCATGCCTCACAACCATATAATATTAGAGGAACTACTATTCCTGCAAACATTCCCATTTTTGCCCTCCAAGATATTGTTCTTTCTTTCAACTCATTCTTCATCGCTGCAAGAACCTTTGTCCTCTCCCCCACTCTATGACTCACTTCAGCTTCCATGGTCCCATTCGCTGCTAAGTCTGCTACCAGATATCTAAAACACTTCACTACCTCCAATTTTTCTCCATTCAAACATACATCCCATCCAACTTGTCCCTCAACCCTGCTGAACTTAATAACCTTGCTTTTATTCACATTTATTTTCAATTTTTTCCTTTCACACACTTTTCCTAACTGTCAACAACTTATGCAGTTTTTTACTTGAATCTGCCACCAGTGCTGTATCATTGGTAAACAGCAACTGACTCACTTCCCAGGCCTTCTCATCCCCAACAGACTACAAACTTGTCCCTCTCTCCAAAACCCTAGCATTTACCTCCCTAGTCACCCCATCCATAAACAAATTAAACATGGCAACATCACACACCCCTGCCACAGACCAACTTTCACTGAGAACCAATCACTCTCCTCTCTTCCTTGTTATTTATTCTTGATTAAAAAATTGCTAAATCATGCTCTATCAGTCACAGCATTTTCTTCAGACAGGAAATTGTGATTGTACTTTTGACGTACCAGAGTTATAACCCTTAAGAAAATCACTCTACATATGGTACATAATTCGAGGATCTTGAAGAAAGCTATGAACACATAGCTTTTGTTGTGAGGTAAACCTGTGTATGGCTGCTATGACTCTATGAAGGACACAATTGAAGGAGTTGGCATTACTGATAAAATCAACAGAGCAAAGTTCGGCAAATTAAGGAAAGTTTTAATCAATACCTTTGATTACCATCTGGATATGATAGGTTTATTTCAGTTTCAGTTGATACCCCAAAAGCATGATAGATTTGACTGACTTTAGTTGGCTTAGATCTGGCTAGATGATACAGTGTTAAGTTGGCTAAATCATTCCTAGGTAGGAAAACGTAGGATAGGTTAGGATAAGTTTGACTTAATTCAGATTAAATATAACTTTAGTAAGATTAGCATTATGATTTATATTTATGCATTTTATACACTTTTACCCCACTATTTTCTCTGCTTCAAAGCAATGTCCACTCCGTAAAAAATTCAATATTCTTGCACTATGAATTTTTCATTGTCATATCTAAACCTACAGATAAATTGTAATTTTGAGTCTCTTGGTACCAGTTTGGTATGTCTGGCCAGAAAAAATAGTATATATCAAAACCACTAAGTAGAATTATCTTGTTTCTATCCTATAATAGCATGTAAGAGGTAGATGAGGGCAATGATGATCAGGGAATATGTGGTACATTCAAGTAGGTTAAAGGTGAAAATGTAATCAATACAATTCATGAAAATATCTCGATTTTCCATAGATGAGATTTATCTGGGATGTATATGCAGTGGGATGTATATACACTGATCTATCTTTATGAAATGTACAGTTATTTATGATCAAATTTATATATCACCAGGCATAACTGGAGGGGATTAGATGTTACAAAAAAATAATTAAAAAGGTAATCTTTTAGTAAAATGGGAATATATGAGACGTTTACCCCATAGGTCTATGGCCTCCAGCAGCCTCACGTTCAGGTGGTGATGGTGATGGGTGTCCCCAGACACAGGTGTGCTGCACGTGTGGTGCAACAGCAAGAAAAACAAGGAAGTGTTGGGATCAGTCCACCAAGGTTATCAAATATCATATGAACATTATATGAGGCCAGACAACCTCCAGGACACTTGTTCTGCAGGAGATACTGAATCATGTTTTTACTTACCACTCCATCAGAGACTTACACTCAGTAAAAAAAAAAAGCTCAAGTCATAAACTTTCGAAGTTTTTAAGAGTTGGCGGAGGGTGGCCAGGGCAGCCTGGTCACCACACTCACCTGCGCCAATATTGGACGAATTAAGACCGGAAACACTAGTGAAGCCACGGGTGCATTAGGGGCGTGGTCTCCCATGGTCATTATCCCAACAGCCGCGGCCACACGCCTACACTCAACCCTAAAATAACAGGAGAAGTAAAGCAGCAGTAGCAGTCTGAGCCTTCAGCAGCTGGACGTAAACACCTCTGACACTGCCTGGTGTTCCAATAATGTTGCCGCTCCAACAGCTGATAACTGGATGGCCCTAGTTATTCTACCCCCACACCCCCACCCACACTAACTTACAATAATGTTGCCGCTCTAACTGATACCTGGATGGCCCTGGTTTTTCTACCCCCACACTCCCACCCACACTAACTTAACACTAGTTTTGCCTTTCCATCTACTGATAACTGGATGACCCTGGTTATTCTACTCCTTCACCGGTACCCACACTAACTTAATAATGTTGCAGCACCAACAGCTGTTAGCAAGATGGCCCTAGTTATTCTACTCCCACCTACTCTAACTTAACAATATTGTTACCAGTCCAATAGCTGATAACAAGATGGCCCTACCTATTCTACCCCCATACGATAACTTAACAATAGTGTTGCCGCTCCAACAGCTGATAACTGGATAGCCCTAGTTATTTCTACCACCCACACACTAAGTTCTGGATAGCCCTAGTTATTTCTACCACCCACACACTAAGTTCTGGATAGTCCTAGTTATTTCTACCACCACACACTACGATGACAATAATGTTACCGCTCCAACAGCTGATAACTGGATGGCCCTAGTTATTCTACTCCCACACACTAAATAAAGTTGAGCCTAACAACTGAGAACAAGATGGCTCTCGTTCTTCTACCCCCACTACCTTTCGAATTATGTTACCGCTCAAACATGTGATAACTATATGGCCCTAAATATTCTAACCTCACAGCCCCACTCATACTATAGTACTAAATAATATTGCCGCTCCAACATTAATAACTGGATGGCTCTGGTCATTCTAACAGTTAATAACAGGAAGGCCCGAGTTATTCTTTTCCTTCCCATACTAACTTATCACTAACTCTACTGAACGTATGATGTACCCCGCACATCCTAACTCAACCCTTAGAGTACTACGGAGCGACTCGAACATGAAGGTAGTTTTCCTCTACAGGTCATACCTCCGCATTCTGGAAATAATCAAACATTTGTTTTATAACTTAATGTTAGTAGAGTGAAGTATTTCTTTATACTAATTTTTCATTTAATCTTGGTTTGAGCTATTTTACTAGCAGGACAGATACTACCTCCCTAACTTATCACTTTATGTATAAAAAATTCAATTATTTACCATATTCCTACGCTTCTCACTTATACACCTTGGCTGAATTGACGTACGTTACCGGATACGTAAGTACTGATTATACCTAGAGGTCAGATCCCACTAAACTATATTTGTAGACACCTTCCCTGACCAGCCATAACCCTTAATAATACAAATTACAGAGCAAAGGGATGGAGAGCAACTGTACTGATCATGTAGGCCTATGTCGGGTAAGTGCCCCTCACAACCACCCAACTCACTCATGTACCCATCTAACCTGAACATGAAACTTTCTTTTAAATTCCAGGTCTTGATCTGTACAGTTATTTACGGGTTTTGTTACGCAGTTACTTCCTGGACAAGTAAAGAACTGCTGTTCAATCGGGTATAGTCACATATACATCGCCCAGCTTATTGACTTATATCACTAACTGCTTCTAACTCAACTTGCGAACGAACATAATCTCTCACTTTTCTCTATAATTGTCCTCAAAACTCATTAAAATCACAAATATAGTTATGTGGTTATTATCTTGTTCAATGCAAACACATCTGAGGCCATCTTAATTTACAGGTAAGAAAGTGTACATATGAGTATTACATACTCTTGCATGTCAATTCAGTATCTGATACTGAGATCTGCATCAATTAATAACAAGTTTCATTTCCTTGCTTGTACACAGGGATGATGGAAGGATCGACCAAATGCATGGCAATTCGTCCAGTGACTAGTTATCCTACAGGAAAGCATGCTCTCAAGTTTAATACACACTAGTATAAAAAAAAATAAAAGAAAAATCTTTGTACTGTATTTTCTTAAACTATATATGTACAAAGCAGTACAATTATATAATTGGATAACTTACAGCCATGATTTCTTACTTTCTATGTGTTTAAATATTGTTACTGTGCTGAACTTACATAAGAAATCAATAAGTACAGTGGTATTTGATCATAATACCTATGGCATATTCTATAAAAAATAAAAAAAAAAAAAAAAAAGGCTAGAACAAAGCCTTCCTCAGACCAACATTTGTAATTTTGTGCCCACATTATTCACTAAGACTGTTTATTAGCTGCCTATGCAACAATAATCATCTGCCTGTATTCTCATTTTTCAGCCCATGTAATTACAATAAATGCAACTACAACTACATACACTCTTTACTGTCATCACTTTTTTACTCACTGAAAAAATATTGTACTATTAATCATATGTCATAATCAGAACTCCATAAAAAAATAAATTATAGCTGCAATTAAAGAAAAAGAGAAAGGAAAAGTCATCTAAAAAAGCTTCAGGTCAGAGGTAATTCTCAAAACATGAAATCACTAAACTAAACTCAAGAAAAAAAAAAGAATCCTTGTTATAAGACCAATTTGATCATTTCTATATAATAGATAGTATTCCATAGGAATTTCTAAGGATATATGTTTCCTTGTCAGATCTGTACTGTCTGATAATCATTTTGTTCTTTAATTTCACATACCTAAACCTAAATTCCCTCACTCAGGTCTCTAAATCTTCCACCATATATACAAAACAATATAAAGCTCTGAAACGTCAGTCACTTATAAAGCTTTGGCCCCTTCATTTTTCTTTGCATTCTTCCATCAGTAATAAAAGCACCACAACATTTTCAACTGAATGATGGGAGTACCTCACATTTCTTCTACATTCTCTAATAAAACAATCCTTCTTTTTGGCAGAATACCGTGTTTTTTCACGGGAATTCTAACCATTGATTACACACTAACACCCAGTAATAGGAAGCACTGAACAGAAAAGTTTAACAGATATAAATGGAATAAACTGAATTTATTCCATTAATACCTGTTCTCAGTGACTCATTAAGTGGAAACAAAGGACTCCCAAGCATGGAAAAAAAATACAGCTTTAGGATGGCAAGGACTGACCATGACAATTAAGTTAAACTATACATCTTCCAGCTCCAAACAAGAAGTTTCCGAGTCATAGCTTGACCAACTTAGGCTTCCATTTCATCTAAGAGTATTCTTTCCCCAAATTAGCAGACAGGTCACACCCTCTTTAGGTAAAACATCAACCTTACAAAAAAATCTGACAATTTCTAATATCACAGTAGGCTGGCACGACACTTTAAAATGAAATTCTAAACAATTAACCTTACAATACTAAGTGGTATCTGTCTGCCAATTTGTAAAAAAATTAGGATAAAAATTACTTGAAAATATCTTAAATAAATAATATGGTTCTGCTCTTTACACATGGCCCTCCATTTCCTTGAGTGTGAGGTGGCCGTTCCAGCCTATGAGCCAATCTCAGGAGGTGAAAGCTGCCGTTTTCTTGCGCTGCCTCTTGTTGTTCTCCAGTAAATAACTTAGGTCTATTGCACCTTTCGTTGGTAGTTGACTAAGGAGAGCTGTAGCCACCTTATTGACCCGCAAACGTTACATTGCACGCTGTAAAATATACATTTCAATTAATATATAATAAACAAAATGTATGTACACAAAAATATGTTCTATTTGACTTCCCTATAAAAGTGCTTAGAATAATTACACTTGTATATAATTTAATATTACTATATTTCCAAAACTGTTAAATTAGGTAACAGGCTGGCTGAAAAAAAGTATACATAGCTAATAAGCAGAAGGCAGTTGCAGACTGTTTCACTATCAGTGATTAGGACTATCCCAGCAAGGATCAGTTAATATGGGTCTATAAAATACACACCACAACCATTGCATTAATACCCAAGAATCCCTGCTTGATCTCAACAATGCAATATGTACCTTACCCAAGCAAAAACAACCTACGTAACTAACTTATTCTTTCACCTGATTAACTCCTACATGCTGGCTTCAAGGTGTTAAAGGAAGAGGATTTATAATTCTGAATTATCTACGAAAGACAAGTAACAGAACTACTGAAAAGATTTTCTTTCATAACTGCAACGTAACAGCAAAATAAGCAAACAGGCTATTAGTTATCCCAAGCCACAAAGCATGCTGTACTCCTACTTGATAAAGGGATTCTTTTCTAATATTTCTGAGTAATTTTGAAAGAGAATGAACAAGTTTCACAGCTTTTTCATCAAGCCAAGAAATTCTTATAATATGCAAAAACTATTTTTGAGAGATTATCATAAGGCTCATTCTTAAGCCTATGAACAGCAAGTCAAAGATACAACAGGCTTCAGCCCCTTTGCAGGCTGCATTGGACAGTATATTACACAAAAAAAATATTCCATACAATGATTTTCTTTTCAATGAGTGGGCTTTCAAGTTGCAGACAAAAGTCCACTTTAAGGATAAACTTTCACTGAATTATGAAATGGGTTAAAAATAAGGTGAAGTATGAATAAAAAGGAAAAAAATAGTTGAGTTTTGGAGGATGTTGAAAATGTCTTTTAAAAAAGGACAGGTCCTGTTTGTTAGGAAAAACACAAGAGGGCATTGAGTTCCACATCTTCATAGTGTTCAGAAAGAAAGGTATCACAGTGAGTTACCAGCAGCACAGTAATCAGTAAGTGCTGCCTGCTCTAACTAATGTCAAAAACATGCGGTGTAAGGAAAAGGGTAAAGCTTTGGGGTCAGACTGGGAAAGGGAGAGATGCCGAGTTTGATTATACTGAGCTACATAACTCTCTAGTAAGTGCAGTATAAAATGAGCTGGAACCTCACCCAATGAGAACAGTCCTCTATAAAAAAATGCAGATCAGTCTTATGTTTGATTAGAGAAAAGAAAAGATTTATAGCATCTGAACATAATTCACAGCTTCTTAAAGGTACACTTAGCTAATTGTGTAAAAGTAATGTTGGGTTTCAAAGATAGGTTAGATCTGGGGTTCACAAACTTTCTAATCTATTCATACCATCAAAGACTTACCAAGCCTTCATCAATTCCCATCACATACAGTAAACCCTCGATTTAACAGAACCCAATTTAACAGATTTCGGATTTAATCGACCAGGCAAATAATACTACATTAATAATAATTCAAAAAATAAAATACATCTTATACGCTGCACCATGCGCATTACATATCGCACTTTTTGGTAGCATGGGGTATACTTGCTTTGTCTTGGTCTCAGTCTGCCTCAAGCAATTATGAGGTCAAGT
>JAUUEG010215224.1:0-10044 GCA_032361445.1 Panulirus gracilis | reverse complement strand
CACCTCTAGTACATAATCTACTATCATACAAATTCTTATATCTATATATGTTGTATGCATTAACCATGTCCATTCATCCCCCACTCCCATGCTATAAAAGTACTTCTTTACAAAAAAATTTAAGTAGTTTCTTTCTCAATTTCAAATTATGAAATTGGTTGCTCAATCCCTACATCTCTCAAAGAATTGTACACTGTACACATCAATGATCTGTAATAAAAACTTAAAGGTTGGAATCAGGTTACCCCTCACTCTTCTCTCTTCAGAGATGACAAATCTAAAGCCTTCAGTATTACCATGTAAATTAGCTCTCTTAATTCTGGTACCATCTAGACTTTTTCTATTAGCTCTTTATGTTTCTTTATGGGATGTAACCAAATTTGATAAATATATTTTAGTTTGGGCTTTTGTAGAATACAATCAGCTTGATACATATTCCCTTAACCATACACCTGAAGGCTATTCTAATATTTTCCGACAACAGGTATGTGACAATGATGACTCCCAAGTCCTTCTCAAACAGAATCCTTCAGCTTATCTCCTGCTAGACAACAAGACCTCTTTTCACTTTATCCCATCTTCACTACTTTACATTTGCTTGCGTTAAATTTCATCAACCATGCATCACATAAAACTTTGGAGTCTGTTTAGGTTCCCTTGCAAAATGAGGCAATCCTTCTCACTTTTAACTTCCTTCATGACTTTTGCATCATCTCCAAACATATTCAAATAGGAATCCATACCTTCAAGCAAGGCATTCATACAGATCAAAAGGAATAACTGTCCCCAAAGAGAATCCTGGGACACTACATAGACCGGTGACCTCTACATTTGGAGAAGACTCCTCTGACATGCATCATTAGTCCCTTTCAACTTACATAATCTTTAATTTTCAATCCATCTTTTTCCAGCTTCATAATCAACATTCTATGCAGTACTGGGTAAAAAACTTGCTAGGACTCAAAATGCAAACAATCTACAAAGCCTTTGGTTTTGTCTAAAACAAAACTCACTCTCTCATAGAAATTTAAGTTCATTACACATGATCTTTCCCTAAAACCCCATGGATGTTGTGTGCAATTACCTATTTGCAGGGTTTTTACACTGGTGCGTCCCAGTCTCTTGAACATTCTCTACTATCTTGCGTCTTCTTAAATATATGTAAGCTGTCTGTGTCAACGACACCCTGTCATTTCATTTCATTCACCCACTACTCTTATACCATAAACATACTTCTTTACATTTTCTAACAAGGTGCTTACTTAATTTCATGTTATGTCCACTGGTTGTGTGTGTATATATATGTGTGTGTACGTTCAACCTCACCTTCATCTGGCTGAGCAATTTGATCATCATCTTTTTCTGAAAGTATGCGATGCTGAGACAGATGGTCAATAAGTTCAGCAAAATGTCGAAAAACATTCTTGCAATGAAAGGGACACACCAAAAAACTCATCTGAAATAAGAAAAATATACATTAGAATGTACTTGTATAGTCCTAAAAACACTTCAAAAAAATATAGTACATGATCAAATCAAGCCATGAGAAACAAAACGAAACTCACCTTTGGATGCAGAGTCAGCAAATGCATGCTAAAGAGGTCACGCGATGTAGTGACAAACTGGCACCCTGAAGCAATGCATTTGTACGGCCCATGAATGACAATAATATGCCGTATCAAATCCATGTTGTTGACACTCACATAGTAGCAATCAGGAACACAACACTTAAATACTGTAGTCTTTGACTGTTTCTTGGACTGCTGAAAACCAAAACAAAAGGAAAGAATCTCTTAACATCAATGCTACAAAACGAAAAAGGTAATAATCATAACTTACTCACTTCAAAGTACAAAATTACTGTACTTCTATTACATTCTAACAACAATTCATTACATAACCCTTTGTACTGTACTCAATATAAATGTTGTAATGTAAGGACATCTTCCAATTGAAGAAAATATACTGGATACTTATTTCCTTTAAACAGAAAAGGTGAAGAAGAAATGGAGCAAGTATTGTGAAGTACTGCTGAATCAGCATGATGGTAGGGTGGTAGATGTTGGGTGTTTCAGTTGGGGAGGTACAAGAAGCTTGAAGAGAGAAGAGGTGGTGAAAGCCTTGCCTAAGATGATATGTGGCAGGCAGCTGAAGTAGATGGTATTGCAGGTGAATTTCTTGAGAAAAGGGGTGGCTAAATTGTTGACTGACTACATGGGATCTTTAGTATGTGTATGGAACAAGGTGAGGTGCCTTAGGATTGGCAGAATGCATGTGCAATGCCACTATATAAAGGTAAGAGGAACAAAGGGGAGTGTCTGAATTACAGTTTGCTGAGTGTACCTGGGAAGCATGAGAAGGGTGATTGAAAGGGTGGCAAAATGACCATAGCATCAGTTTGAGGAGGAACAAAGTAGTTTTAAGAATGATAGAGGATGTGTGGATCAGGTCTTTACTTTGGAAAATATGTGATGAAAAAAGAGAAGGATTTGTATGTAGCATTTATGGAACTGGAGATAGCATATGACAAGGTTAATAGAGATGTTCTGAGGAAAAGCTCTCATAAGCCCTAAGGAATTTTAATTAACAGAGTAAAGCATGTGAGCGGATAGGAAGAGAGGAAGGTGAGCGGTTCAAGGTGCAGCAGGGGTGTGTGGTGTCACAATGGTTATTTACTCTGTTTATTGATGGGGTGGTGAGGGAGGTAAATGCAAGGGCCTTGGAGAGAGGAGCAGGTATGCAGTTTATAAGGGGTGAGGGTGCCTGGGAAGTAAGTTCTTTGCTGATGACGTGCCACTGGAGGCAGATTTGAGTTAGAAACTGCAGAAGTTGGTTACTGAATGTGGTAGTGTGTGCAAGGAAGAATTTGAAAGTATATGTGAATAAAAGCAAGGTTATTAGGGTTAATAGTATGTATAGACAAGTCGGATGGGGTGTGAGTTTTGAGAAAGTGGAGTGTTTTAGATATCTGGGAGTGAACCAGGCAGTGAATGAAACCATAGAAGCTGGGGTGAGTCACAGGGTGGGTGGGGACGGGTGAAGATTCTGAAAACACTAAGGAATAGTGGAAAGGGAGATCATTATCTGGGAAGGCAAAAATGGGTATGTTTGAGGGTACTATATAGTAGTGCCAAGAATGCTGTATGGATGTGAAGCACTGGCTCTAGATGAGAGTGTGAGGGGGAGACTGAGTGTACTGGAAATGAAATATTTGAGGACAATACATGGTGTGCAGAGGGTTGTTTAAGTAAGTAATAAAAGGGTGAAAGAGAGATGTGGTAATAAAAAGAGTATGGTTGAGAGAGATGCTAAATAACTTACAACAATACGTGGTGTGAGGAGGGTTGACTGAGGAAGTAGTAAAAGGGTAAGAGAGAGTCATTGCAATAAGAAGAGTATTGTTGAGAAAGCTGAAAAATGTGCTGAAATGGTTTAGACATATGGAGAGACTGGGTGAGGAGACACTGGCAAAGAGAATATATATGTCAGAAGTGAAGGGGACAAGAAAGGGGAGGATGGAGTGAAAAAAGTTTTGAGTGCTTGATGCCTTAACATGAAGGAGGGGGAAAGGTATGCCAGAACAGAGTAAACTGGATCAATCATAAACTTGATCAATTTGATATGCAAATGGGCAATATGATGTCAAAGGACTGAACAAAGGCATGAGAAGAAGCTGGTAAAAACTACAAAAAAGTATGTGGTGCCTGTTCATGGATAGGGGGCTGTGGTTTTGATGCAATACACATGACAGCTTAAGTATAAATGCGAGTCTATGATGCTATTTTTTTTGTCTGTACCCAGCATAACCTCACTAACACATGAAACTACAAGGAAGCATGAAGGAAAAGAAAGAATAACCCTTTGAGGTAACTGTGCATGAACAATCTGGTGGGTGAGATGTATGTATAGAATACTTGGAACTGGAGCAATGTGGTTTATAAAATGTGATGTCATATCAATGAGCTGAAGCAGAGGATATGAAGTGATTAGGGAAACCACAGATCAGTCCACAGGGTCTAGCTGTGAATGGTAGGATCTGATTTTAAAGTATCATACATGACAGCAGGTTATGTGGATGGGAGTAAAAATGAAACCCTTCTTCATACACTCCAGTTACTAACTGGTTAAAGTGGAAAATGGTGAAAAAAGTATAAATGAATGAAAGAAATTATGATCCAAGAGACTGAGGCTGATGCTCAGCTGAAAACACCAAAGCTCTGTTATCTAGGCCACACACAGTTTTTGGATTATAAACCCACATAGTATGGTGTAAGACCCACTACTCCACTTCTACACACACAACAGATCCCGGATGGATTCAACTAACCACAATGCCCCTTGTCATACACTATTTGATTTTTACTGAATTCACCTTTCCTCCGTTTGTGTACATCCTGAATCCCCTCCACTAAATTCAATTTTTGTTCAAAACCAATTGACGTTTCTCAGATCCCTAAGTTTCTCTCTCATCTCATGGCAACCTTCATGATCCTCAAATCAATTCCTTAGTCTCTTTAATTCCTTAAGAATGCTGTGTTCACTGGAAATGAAATGCCAGAGGATAATTTGTGGTGTAAGGAGGGTTCATTGAGTGAGTAATGATGCAGTAAGAAAAAGGTGTGATATGAGGAGCATGCTTGAGAGAGCTGGAAAGGGTGTACTGAAATGATTTGGACATAAGGAGAGTATGAATAAGGAGAGGTTAGCAAAGAGGGTATTTATGTCTGAAGGGGGTGGGGGCTACAGGGGAGTCCAAATTGGAAATATTAGGGTGAAGTAGTAAAGGTTTTGGGTGCTTGGTGTATGAGAGAATGAACTGGAGTGATGTGGTACTAAGGGGTGATGCGCTGTCAGTGTCTGAAACCAGGGTATATGAAGCCATCAGGGGAAACCATATAAAAGTCTGTGAGGACTGACTGTGGGAAAAGGGACGTGGTTTTCATGCATAACAACTAGAGAGTGAATAGAAGCCAATGAGGTTTTTCTTCATTAGTTCCTTTAGCTACCTCACTAATGCAGGAAATGCTGAGCAAGTATCAAAAAAATTTATATATACAATGGAGTTACCCAAGGAACAGTTCTTTCTCCATCACTCTTCAATCCTTTCCCACACCATCTCCCAGTACCTCAGGTAACCCTCAACATGAAGGTCTTTCCATACGCAGACAGCCTCACAATTACATCACAACACCATAACTCCACAGTGGCAACATCAATCATGCTGCACTACATTACATACCTAGAACAATAGCTCACCCAGAACAGAAAATAAGCATCTCTATAGAAACTGTCATTCACCCTTTTAATGCTAAACAGATAGGAATCCAGCTCACAACCTTTACTCACCTTAAACAGACAGTCACTCCCTCTGGATAAAACACCAACCATTCTACATATCACATATAATATACATAACATTCGCTCCCTACATCAATAACACTGACACCAGACTACATACAAATTAAATGCCCTCAGAATGCTAACTGGCACCAGATTTGGACAAGAATAAGGGTCACTCAACATCCTATACAAACAATTAATTCACTCCACTTCAAACCATATCTCACATGTCTGGTCTTTCACCTTCACAAATGCAAACATAAAGTTGCAAACCACATAAAATAGAGCATCTAGAACAATGACTAGCAACCCAGCAACCATAAATACTCAATTCCTTCACAATGATACAAAAATCCTCCCAATACAGTCCTACCTCAACATACTCAGCATTGAATTCTATGAAACAGTAATAGACCCATCCCAACCAAACCACTCCATAACCATAACTAGGCACCAAACTCCAAGTAGAAATAAAAAGCTTACCCCTGCCTTACACTTCAGTAACCTCAACTCACAAATCCCCCACCTTCCACCAAAAATAATACTGACAAAATGCAAACAAATAAAATAACCAAACAAGCACAAAACAAATTATTTAGGTTTGTCTTTTCCAAATGACTAGACACACACCCATCAGAAACCACATCCCTACACAAACAAAAGTCACACTCTTCCACTCACACTCAGGGTATCACCCATTACAGCAACATTACAAACACCATTTCAACATACCCTAAGACCCTTTATGTCTACAAAGCAACAATCTAATAGCCAATGAACACTTACTACCCATTTGCCATGCACTCTCTGCACATAAATGCACACACGACATCACAACATTTATGCACCATGGTCCTGACTGGCGGACATGGCCACCTTCCTGACAGCTGCAAGACCCTCATAAGGATAAAAGGGACTCCAGGGGCAGGAAGGTAGGTCAAGGGACATGATGACAGAATCATGAAAATTTTCAAGACCTTTCATATATAAAACCTTCAAAGCAGTGAAAGTTTGTTACATTAGGAAATATATACAGGAAAACACACACACAGACATACACACACACAGGTTATGGTGGGGTTATCTCAGGTACCTAGGATGGGGAGTCATAAACCATCTATCTTGCCAATACACAGTCACATCAGTAAATATCTTTTACAGATCAGACCAGTTACCTACTTATCACATCTAAAAACCTATATCTTATATTAATGTTTTCTTCAAAAAGAACCTGTGACTGAGTAGGATTCCATAACAATCCTTTCCAAAACACAGTTTGAATTTATCATGGTGAGAGTGTTTCCCTAATCTCTGGTAGTCATGTGACCATTAGAGGATTTCTGTTGCAATGAAGCACTACTGTAGTGGCCACTTAGAAAAAAAAAAAAAATCAATATTCACAACAAATTCTACACATGCTACCAGTCACATCCTTAGGGATGTTGGTTTGGGTTCTATTGTTTTAATCATGTTGCTGTATGTGAAGGCCACAGACACATCAAACTTTGTGAAGGTTAAAACACCAAAAAAAATTTCATTGGATGGGAGAAATAGTGTCGTGTCTACTGTTTTCCCTAAGCAGTGTATCAGAAATTTTTTGGCTATATCATGACACTGGTTTGTGACCTTTATAAGGTACAGGGGCTTATGGCCTATATCTACTATAACTTTCACTTAATCAACTAAAAATTCAGCAATGAAAAAACAAAAACAAATACATACTTCTTAACATTAATACAATGAGCAGAATAAAAATAAGCATGAGATATGATGTAACAATGTAAGAGGGTTTTCAGTACACTTTAGGTTTTAACATACCTTGGCTTCTAATCAGCTCAACATCCAAGATGGATAAATTATTGTTATTCTCATCTTCTACAGTAAACTTTATAGACTGAGACAAGTTTTTCAGTCAACAAAAAATCTAAATTATAATAGGCCAAAAACATGAGATTAAACATCAACATATCTGACCCATACGTTATCTGGTTTTATATTACTTAATCTAGCTTCAAAATATTCCATGGACAAGTTTGCAAGAACTGGGGATAAGGGATTACCTATAGCCATGCCAAACCACTGACTTACCATTAAAAAAAAACAGTGAATTTTCTACACAGTTTAATGTTTGACAGTGTTACTGCTAGAAATTCCATTAATAATGAACCAATGACCCCTGGGAAAATATCAATACATCAACAGCAAGAACATTAATGAAGAGACTTAAAATCAAAACTCAAAAGTTTACACTCATAGTCAACTTTTAGGGAAGTAAGTTTGTTGACCAGATCTACACTATTATGGATGAGTGAGGCAGAGACTTAACAACAAAAGTTGGATGAGTGAGGCTGAGACTGTAACAACATAGGGTGACAGCAGCTATAACTAACCATTTTGATAGACTGTATGCTACTGAACTTACTGAACATGTAAATGGTCTTACTGAATCATTAAGCTTACATGTCTTAACGAAAAAATATGGATATGCTTGATTTTGAAAAATTACCTGTTTTATGAGGATTAGCAACAAGCAAACCATCAAACTGGTTAATGAAACTACTGCATTCTATTACTTATATCTGCCCAAGGACCAATTTCTATGAGAGTCCATCTTTCTATTGGTAATGACTCCTGCAGCTCAAGTTGCGCTACCTCCAGAAGCAAAGTTATCTGAATAACTTTGAAGTAAGAAGGTTTTTGACCAGACCATACTCCCAATGATACAGCATTCCAAAAGTTGACTTTTCACTTACAGGGTAACTTCTTACAGACAGAGCCCAGCAACACCACTAAATATATTTCATTTATCTATTTACTTTTACCCCTAGTGTTACCCACAACCTTTCTAATGGCTCCTGCTGCCCAAGGTGCAATACATCTAGCAAATGGGTAACGGAGATTCCTTTGAAGTGACAATGTTTTTAATAAGACTGTACTCTCAATGATAATGCCAGCCAAAGATGACTTTTCACCCAAAGTATAAGCTTGAGCTGGCAGATTCCAGTAATCATACCACAAAATGATGTTTTGTGAGAAGAAGGATGAAGTGGAAATGTCAGGTCAGGTGTGGAATGTTTTGTCAGATCAAATATAATCTTGGAGTAAGTACATGGGGAGGTTGCAAAGCAGTAAGGATGAGGAGGGGGTAGTGTAGGGGGGTTAGAAGTCAAGAGGTACAAAGGGATGGGGAAAGCTTGTAAGCAGACAAAAGGGGGGGATGTAGGAAGTGAGAAAGCAGGTGGTGTATGAGCAAGGGAAAGTAGGTAAGCAGGCAGGAAGGGTATGGGGGAAGGGGAGTTAGAAAGTGGGTGATCAAAGGGGAAGGAGAAATAGGTAACAAGGGAGCATGGCTGGGGTTTGTCTGAAGTTGTTGGCCCAGACACAATTCACTATCCCACAACCTCAATGTGTAACAATGAGGCGACTCACAGCTCTCCAAACGCTCCTTGGCCACATTATGATCACGACTCCGAACCTCCCGCACTCCTCCCATTATTACCAGTCACACAGGCGGACTGACTGACCCATGTGGTCTTCCATCAACAGGGACTGGCAACACAGCCAGACCCTTGGCCCCAAGACTAGCACGACACGCTCGCTTGGCCAAGACTGGCACCAAGTGAGGCTCAACCTGGCATAGACTGGCACATTAGAGGCCAAGCTCGGCCTCGATTGTCACTACAATCGTGTTCATCTGTGCCACGAGGAAATGTGGAAAGAATCCCTTCGCGTCTACGTACATTATTTACGCGAGGATAAAGCATACAGAGAGCTAATATGGATGATAATTCACTTACTGCCTTCTTGATAATGCAGCAAGGTATATGAGGTCATCCACCTGGGCTCCTAACCCCTCACCTCTGCTACCGAACTATCATGAAGACGTATCAGAGCCTGGGAGCCTTTACGACCGACCCACTATCCTACAAGTACGACGGCGCGACCCTTGAGCACGACGGTACGATCCTTGAACGGGGACGACCCTTAAGGAAAGACGGTCTGACCCCTTTACCCAGACCCTTTAAGGGTCATGTCAAACGCCAGGTCAGCATACCAAAGGGTCGTAACGACGTGCTCAAGGGTCGTCCGTCCCCGGGCGTAATCAAGAGTCGAACGGCCGTACTTAAAGGGGTCCACGCATGACTGCCCCCGACACAATCCATGGTAGGCCACTTTGCATATCGCGTCCCGTCGCTACCACTGGGAGCGGTCTCCAGCCATGCACGGAGAATGAGGGCCTCTCCCGAGCCCAGCGACACGAGAACACATACATGTGCTACAGATGAGAGCTGCACCGCTAACAAGGGAAGGGGAGGGTTTTTCGCCCTCGACAACTGCGTGAGGCGAATTCAGAGCCCGTAAAGAACGGACTTGGTTCGAGTTAAGTAATGGGGGTAGAGAGAGAGAGAGAGAGAGAGAGAGAGAGAGAGAGAGAGAGAGAGAGAGAGAGAGAGAGAGCTGTGACTTCGATAACGTCCGAAACATCTTAATGCTTCCACGCCTCCGAACGGGAGGTGTCTACTACCACTACTACTACCACCACACCACCAGACTTACGAAAACCCGTCGGTGGAAAGACCACACCATCACTCGTGAACAATCATGACTAAATTCGTTTTTCGTTTGGACACGTCGAGTGAAGACAAAAAAATAAAAAATAAAAAAAAAAAAATACTTGTAAACGAAAAATTAATAAGCCCTAAC
>JAUUEG010215002.1:0-10045 GCA_032361445.1 Panulirus gracilis | reverse complement strand
CCGCTCCCTTCCCTTTTAGTCGCCTTCTACGACACGCAGGGAATACATGGGAAGTATTCTTTCTCCCCTATCCCCAGCGACAAACAAATATAGTTATCTAACACATACAAAATAACATTGAATTACCTTCTGTCACAGTTAGATATCACACTGACAGCTTTATAGGTAAGCACTTGCAAAGTCAGCCCTAGTAGGCTCCCTTGTGGCACATCTGTCGGATTTGCATTCATAATTGAAAGGTTCACTTTAAGCTTTTGCAGCTTCAGGTAATGTCATCCATACAGGTTTCTAAGACAGATCTATCTCCAACCCCATCCCTCCAGCATTGTACCCTCAGGATATTGCACAACCTATTGTATGTAAAGAAGTAATGCATCCTGAAGAGGTAAACAAGAATTATGGGAAAACATTACACAATAGTGGAAATGGTAATTTTAGTTTTCACCCCATACAGATTTTTCTGGTGAGTGATGGTATACATCCAAACTAAATGAACCAAACTGAGGAGGTAAATGCTCCTAGCCAGGGCTTCCAAAAACAATAGGTCTATCAGTTGCACATAAAAAAATTTAACTAAAAATGTGAAAATTATCGTCATTTGTAGAAGCAATAAATATTCCAGGTTGAATGAATTTTTGATATACCATGGTTGATGGAAGGATCACTATAACTTAATCTTGGTTTCTCTCAGATCCTCATTCACTGACTAAAAGAATGCTCTTTTTTCAAACAAAAGAACAATGAATTGCTCCAAAGTAATAAAGTGAGTAGACTGCATGATTATTTGCATATAAGGGTTGTTGATCAAGGAGAGAAATGCCTTTTTTCATGTATGTTTTTTGTTCTCTGCCAAAAATTTTTTATTTAGCATTACTTCCTGTTAAGGCATGAGGGAAAGGTATATGTTCAAGAGCACTGGTGTCAGTTAAATGTAGAAGATGAAAATTGTAAGTGATTCAGTTTCATAGGTGGATATGTAGGTATTTTGTCAAAGGGAGTTGCTCTGTCAGGAGGGTTATAAATGCTGCTGCTGCCTAACCTGACACAACTGATGAACTCAAAACAATGTCATGTGATTGACTATTATTTGGATCCACTTACATTCACTTATGGCACAGCATATATGTTGTAACCTTTCTTTATGGACATCATCTAAATCACTAAGCAGAAGTTTCAGTCCTTCTCATAAGATTGATTTCAGGTCTTCTACCCTTACTGCTTGGTATACCATGTTATTTCTGCATGGTGAGTACTATAGTGATTAGCTTTATTTTGCAGTTTTTCAATTCTATTATTACCGTTAATGTTATGCAAGATGATAACTGATATTAGAGACCTTTTGTAATCCATCATTTTGACAATTCTTATAAGTGCACCATAATTACATTTGTAAAGGGCCTACAAGAAGTCTATCTGTAAATCTGCTTTAGTCTTTGTACAGCGTTTGGGACACAAGAGAAAAAGATGCCTAGGTATTTAAAGGAGTCGACATACTAGGTGACATTTCAATATACTTTGTTTAGTTAGTCTGCTCCAATTCATTAACTGAACATCTTGGTTTTCTCTGCAGATATGATAAGGTAAAAGCTAACACAGGCTGTGTGTATGCAGTTAAGAACAGTTTGCATTTCACAATATGATTGAGATATTTCTGGGACAGTGTGGAATCGATCAGTAATCATTGACTAGTATTTTGTTTAATAAGATGGGACCAAATACTCCACCTTGAGGTGTGCCAAGTAGCATGTCTTTAACTTCAGTTTTGTAGCCTCGAAACAACACAGTGGTCTTTTTATTGGAGAGACAGCCAAGTATCCAGTGCAGGAGCTAGCCACCCGGATCCATTTTTGCTAACTCATATTAAATAACTGCCTATTAGCAATGTCAAATGCGGCTTTTAGGTCAAGAAATGTGGTATATTTATGCTGCCTGTCCCCATAGACTGTTAGGAAAGTAGTCTGTTAAGCACCATCTTAAACTGTTTGCATCGGCAACCCATCAGGGAGATGGGGCAATATTCACCAGGTTGACTGTGTTTAGGTATTGGTACAATTTGGCTGTTGGTCCATGAGGAGTGTGAATTACCTATGGCATAACTCATATAATAGACCTTTGATAATGGATTACCAGGTACACATCTTAGAAATCTAATGATGTATTAAGTGATACCATCCTCCTTAGGGGAAATGCCCTGGTAAGAGTTGCATCAAGTTCAAATGCCAGGAATGGCTCATCACATTCATTGTGTTGCTTTGTTTACCATGAGTTCGGTAAGACCTTCTCTGTCTTTGGATTTGTTTTGCAAAATATTCCTAGTCTCAAGTAGTCGCATGGTATAGCTAGAAGTATGAACCCATTTTTTGAGTAGTGTGTTGATTTAGTCCACTAACAAACTGTTCACAGTCATTCTGTGGAAATTCAGTCATTCATTCCTTCACTGGTGCAAGAGATGTTTGAAGTAGTTTTAGCATTTTGGGTGTTCGATGTCTCTGAAGTTATTCGTTTTGCTTAAAGAAGTAGTGGATAAAAGTCTCATTGTTAACATTGAAAGTTTGTACATTTGTGGGTTCATAATCTTTGTACCAGTCAGAGATATAAGAACCTATTTTGATGTTCTTGTTTCACTATGAATCTACTTCTGTTCAGTCTGACACCAGGTGAGTTGACATTAGGTATTTGTATTGTAACTTATTGATGATTGGTCAGTTATAAGGTCTTTAACAATATGAGAACTGTGAGTTGTGTATGACAAGTTAAAGCCTGTTGCCTACAAGCTTTCCTCCATAGATGTGTGTTGATTTGATTTTAATTGATGATCTGAACATCACATGCATCCAAGAATGAAGTTAGACCTCTGCCATTGGTGTTGATGAAGAGGTCACTCAAATTCTTGTGTCAAGCGTTAAGGTCTCCATTAGAACAGTAGATATCGTATGAAGAAAGTTTGGTCAATCTGTGTGATTGAGGAAGATGGCAGGTGCACAGGCATCTAGTTTATTAAGTGTAAGATTGCCGATATGTATCTCAATACCAAGGCACTGGAATCCGTCAGGTTTTTTGGGAAGAAGTTGGTACCTGAGGTAATGACTGTGTTGGTAATTCTGCGATTATGGCATTTGTAATAGGGTAATTTGCGTGAGGGTTTGCCAGGAGGCGTTCAACATTCTTGCAGACACATGACATAATATCCTCAGTAACGTCCTTGTGGTGAAGGTCAGAATATCTTTATATCATAAAGGCAATGTTCCAACTGAGTATTGGGATGTCACTAAACTTTTAGCCATTTTCTTTAAAAGTTGATCGAATCTCCCTTATAATGTCAAGTCTTTCATGCTTTTCTTTATGCCAACTTAGCTCAACTTTTCTAATATTTTCAGTAACTGCAGAATGACTTAATAGGTCTCTTTTGTCCTTTACCATGAAGGAGTTTGGGAACTGTTTTCTGTAAAAGATTTTCCACTTCTGTCATTTCATCTCCCCCATTATCATCACTGTGTGAACCACCTAACATTGATAAAGAGCTCTTTATTTTTTTCATTTTTCAAAAGCATCATATGTTTTTACTGTTCAGTAACTTTTTCACTTAGCTCATGTGATTTCCAGATTTCATCAGTATATTGTAACACCAGCCTTCCTATCGTCACCATCTTCTGGTGTTTCTATCACTGGTTGGTGGACATCAACCTTTTCATTTAGCAACTAGAAAATCTCACATAGCACATCGATACATTCATGCATGCTTACCATCTTTTATTCATTTAGATGTTCCTTTTATTTGTTAGTGTGCATCAACCTTATCACTTAGTATTTGCATTTTCTCACAAAGTACTTCAATAGATTTGTGTTGAACATCAATAGCTTTAAATATTTCTTCATTCTGCTTTTGGATTTTTTTTCATATTTCTTTGAATTTCTATAATTTCATTATATTGTAGATCACTGTAGACCACTACCTTATTCCGTGGTCTGCCAGGACTTACTGTTTTGTGAAGGTTCAACTCCGGGAACTTGGCTGATGCCGGACGTAGTGGGAGATGAGTGTTTGCTGTGCCTGCTCATCAGGTCGCCTGGTGCTGTCTCCATGCCATACCCTGTATTCAAGTTGCCTACAATTTATGCATTCATCTTCAATGGTCTCCCCATTGTCAAATTATTCTTGCATCTTTGTGTGAGATGTCTCCCTGTACATATACCACACCAGATGGACTTTGTGTGAGATGTCTCCCTGCACATATACCACACCAGATGGACTTTGTGTGAGATGTCTCCCTGTACATATACCACACCAGATGGACTTTGAACTGCAGATGTTGACCACATGATTCCATCTCTGGCTTTGAAAACACCACCGTCCCTGAGGAACTCACTGACGCACTTAAAGTGAAAGTCAACTATTTCAGTGAAAGTACAAGTAAGGAATACTCGTGAACATGACAGAAACTTGTTTGAAAACAAGAATTAGGAATGAAACAGACCTAGATTACCATGAGATCCTAAAGCATAAAGAGGAAAAATCAAACAGGGTGATATAGAGATAAACAGCAGACTAGAAGAGATACTAATAAGTAGAAAACACTAACATCTCAATCTTCTACTGGCCATATTAAAGTTATTTGCGTTGTTCTAATGTAATCTTAAGCCTAAGCTACCGTAACATTAAACTTAACCGATCTCGTTGGCCGCACTGACTGTAAACATTATAAACAGCAGTGACAGCGCACGCCACAGCGATCTGTAAATACTTGAAGCTTTGAATAATTACTTATTAGAGAATGTAAGGAAACAAAATCCTTTCATTTTTACTTTTCATTCATTCAATTCTTGCTCATACCTCGTTCATTTTCCTCTTGTCTAACCAGCCTACTCTGCTCTCCTTCTCTTCGAATAGAAGTTATCAATAAGCAATCGCCTATACATCTATTATCTTGCCTGAGAAACCAACTGCGATCGGCAGGGAATATAATTTCTTTATAGTTGGAAAATTATGTGTAAAACTAGACAGCAATGTTAAAAATAATTTAGTTTACTATTAAACAAACGTTCTCTGTGTACGGAGCTTCTCAGAAAACGGAAAATCATATGACTAACTCTTCAACTTTATGATGAAAGGGGTTTAATTTGAGCTTGATTTATTAGGCAAAATATATATACAGGGTACATATATAATATATCACTGAAAATAGTGCGTAAGTTATATGGAAATGTTTACATTCAGTGTGGTTATGACTATATCAAATGAACTAGATACAGAGTAATTTCATAATTCCTAAAAATGACAAAGAGCTGACTACAGTTAATAGCATTCGAGTAGAATTGTATGTCAGTTACATAAACAATAAGATCATTAGCAGCTGCGATTAAAAAGAAAAATCCTATGTGTTTCTTTGGAATATCTTCAGTTTGACACTGTATGATGATCATTCCATTAGACTATACTGGTGTTCGTAAATGACCTCTCGTCAAAAGCTGCTACACGTGATAAATCACAAGCTATTCTTCCGCACCTGTACTGAATTCAACTTTACATTTTGTTTATTTTGGTTCACTACCATTTATTAATGATATCCATACGTCCATATTTCAACTGTTTTGCTCTATATATTACTGGGATAATTCTAGCCATGTTGAATTGATGTAGAATGATACAAGTTCTGGGAAGAGCATTAAGCATATTTCTTATTTTCCATAAAACTGCATCCTATCCTTTATTTCTCAGTAACACGGCTATATCGTATGAACAAGTATAAATGAAACAACAAAAAATTAAATGAGACTGTTAACTAAAAATTGCAGGTATTACTGTAGAGAAAATTTTGCTACAGCCTCACCCTCATCTTCATTACATCCTCAACTTACATCCACCATTATCTTCTAAGCTATATATTCACTTTACCCTAAAATCCTAAAGAAAAGGTAAACATAGCACACACACACACACACACGTGATCGCCTTTTCCTGCGTTACCGAGATAGCGCCAGGGAACAGACGAAGAGAAAAAGATCCGCTCACATCCACGTACGTACACATGTATACACATACATATTCATATTTGCTTGCCATCATCCATTCCCGACACCACCTCATACCACACGAAACAGCACAAGCTTGAAAGAAAATCATTACATAAACATTCTCCTCTTCTCCCCCAAACCTGATCGCCGCCCCCAGCGTCAGCAAGATAGCACCAGGAAACGAATGAAGAAAGACCACATCCGCTCACATCCATACACGACCTGTCATGTGTTACATTGTACCCACAGCTCCCTATCCACATCCAGGACCCACAGACCTTTTGTATGGTTTACTTTGAATGTTTCATATGCCATGTTTCCGTCCATTGACGGCACGTCGACCCCGGTATACCAAAGCGTTCTAATTCACTATTCCGTGCATACCTCTCACCCTATTGCATGATTAGGCCCCGAGTGTTCAGTCTTTCACTCCATCTATCCACCTCCAATTTGGTCTCCGCTTCTCCTTGTTCCCTCCACTTCTGACACATTTCGTCTTTGTCAATCTTTCCTCACTCATTCTCTCCAATATGTCCAAACAATTTCAACTCACCATCTTCTGCTCTCTCAACCACATTCTTTTACTACCACATATCTCTTTTACTCTTTCATTGCTTACTCAATCAAACCACTTCACACCACATATTCTCCTCAAACGTTTAATTTCCAACGCACCCACTCTCCTCCATACAACCCTATCTATAGCCCATGCCTTGCAACCATATAATATTGCTGGAATCACTATTTCTTCACAAACACCCATTTTTGCTCCGAAATAACGTTTCATCTTTCCACACATTTTTCATCGCTCCCAGAACCTTCGCCCCAACACTTATCCTTCTGCTTCCATGGTTCCATTTGCTGCTAAATCCACTTCCAGATATCTAAAACACTTTACTTCCTCCAATTTTTCTACATTCAAACTTATATCCTGTAATTTTTAGCGTAAGATATTGATCAAGAAAGTTCCAATTAAACAGTTAATAGTCCATAATTAATTGCTGTACTCTGGAAAAACTAGTAGCTGCAGCAGTCGGTTTTACTCTTTAGTAACCAGAGCCTAATTGGGCCTTAGAGAAAAGCATTCATTACCTATACAGTTAGGACGTCCTTTCCCCCTTAGACGGGTTTATTGGCATTTGTACTTAGTTCTTTATCAAGGACTTTATGAACTCCTTACTATATAACAGAAATACAGAATAATGTAAATACTACAGACAGAAAATACACATCCTTGAAATTGTTTATCAGTACGGTAAAACAACTTGTTTAACTTTCAGTGAATCACATACAATTTTGTACTCCTACAAATCTAATCTCACGTGTTTATTTATGACTTCCAGACCTTGTTTTGATTTTCACTGAGCTTCCTGAACTTGCTCCAGGTCTCTCCCTGCATATGTCAGACTCTCGTTTGGCTTGGAAAACTGACGTCACGTTACCCTCTGATTTCAGGTATTTTATCAGGTTCCTGACTCACAACTTGCCCAGAATTTATTTCCTGTAGCCTACTGTGTGTCGCTCATACCATCCTCACCCCACTCCTGTATGATTACTTCCCTTGGAGCTCTCTTTACTGACAACTTTGTAAATCTCATTTTATCAACTTGTCTCCTGATAACTCTTTTATCATACAGTTCTGTCTTATATGATAGAGGTCCAGTTACTTCCCTTACCACTCCTAATACCCAACAAGCTCCTCTAACAATATAATTCTCCACAAAATCTTCATCATTTACTGTAAATTCCCTCAAAGGTCCTTTATCATGATATTTCTTTTGTTCTTGTATATTTTTTCCCTTTTTTCCATATTTGGTTTCAGCAGGTCAAGGGGTCCCAGTTGATTTCTACCTATAAGCAACTCTGCTGGGGTACTACTAGTTACAGATTAGTGAACATCTATATCTGAATAAGAACCTAGACAATCTTGTTTTGATGTTTGCTCTTCTCATTTTCTTTAGCCCATTTCTGAATGTTTGAACAGCTCTTTCAGCCATTCCATTAGAGCTAGGGTGAAAAGGAGCACAAGTAACATGGTCAATCCTATTTCTGTGTATAAATTGGCCAAATTCATAACTGGTAAATTGGCTTCCATTATCACTGACTAACATTAAGAGCAGCCCATGAGTGGTAAAAATATCCCATTACTAAGCAGTGGCTGCAAGTGTTGATGCACTATTCATAATTCTTACCTCAGACCATTTTGAATAGGCATCAAAAAGGGCCAAATACATTGGGGTATGACCACGCATGAAGGGGTGTAATGCAGGCATTATTTCTATTCACTTAACTGATCTTACAAGTTTCTACCATTTGTTCAATATCTCTCTCTAAATTAGGCCACTAAACATATGATATCGCAATCTCCTTCATCGTGAAGATACCTCAATGAGGCTCATGCAGTTCTCAATACACTTTGCTGTCCTGCTGGAGGAACCACAACCCTGTTCCCCTAACATTATGCAACCTTCATCTGAGTTAAGTTCATCCCTAGGCACACAAAATTATTTAAATTCTGGAACATGAACAACTTCTGACCAACCATTCTTGATGAAAGACAAAACTTTAACATATACTGGGTCATGTGCTGTCCATCTTCTGATATGTTTAGCTGCAACTAATGAATCTTCAGTGTGTTCTAACAACATGGTTTCTGTGGAGGGTGGTACTGATGCTGGTTTTTCTGCCAATGGTAACCTACTCACTAGGTCAGCATTTGCATTGTCATGACAATTTCTAAACTTCAACTGGTAATCATTAGCAGCAAATGAGATGGCCCAACGTTGTATTCTTGCACTAGCCATACTGGGCAATGCCTTGTGTTTGTGTAAAGTGAAACTATGGGCTTGTAGGCTGTGACTATTGTAAATGATCTTCCATACACAGCTATGAAAATGGTGCACACCAAACACTATTGCCAAACTCTCCCTGTCAATTTGTGTATAATTTTTCCCAGTATCATTCAGTTTTCATGAAGCAAAAGCTATAGGTAGTTCTGATCCATCTTCATTTTGGTGTGCTAGCACTGCCCCTACACCATAAGGTGATACATCACATGACAAAACAAGAGGCCTATCTGGATCATAATGTACCAAAACCTGACCAGACAATAACACCTGTTTTGCTTTCTTAAATGGAGCTTCTTGTTGCAACCACTGCCATTGCACCCCCTTCCTTAATTTATACAATGGCAATAACTCTTAAGAATGATTGCAATGTTTGCACATCTCTTGGCCTGGTTGCATCCACAATTGCTTTTAATTTACCTTGTAATACATGAATGCCGTGTATCAATTTTGTGTCCTAAATAACTCTGTTTTGGAAAACTCACATTTTTCAAAATGCAGCTTTAAGCCTTTTTCATTTCATCTCTCTACCACCTTAGTCAAGTTTGTTCTGTGTTCTGCTTCAGTGATCAAAATATCATCTAAATATACAACCATGTGTGGAATATCTTTCAATAAGTTGTACATGTCTCTGAAAATCCCAGGTGCACTCTTGATCCCATAGCATAATCTGTTATACCTGAGCAACCCTCTGTGTGTGCCTATCACACAATATTTCTTTAAGTCTTCATCCAGTAGCATTTGTTAATAAGCACTAAAGTCCAATTTTGAAAATGACTTAACTCCTATAAAACTGGTCAATTAGTCATCTATTTTTGGAACTGAAAAAGTCTCCTTCTCAGCCACTGGGTTTACCAACACTTTAGAGTCTCCACAAATTCTAACTGTGAGGATGGCTTGGACACTATCGGAGTGGCCCATTCTGAGCTTCTCACTGGTGTGAGTGTTCCATTTGCCACTATCCTGTCCAATTCTATGTCTATGGCCTCTCTCAAACAAAAAGGCAGTGGGTGAGCTATCAAAAATTTTGGCTTTACTCTAGCAACTACATAAACTTTGGCCTTCCCTACACCCTCCAGTGTATGTGCCCAAACCTTCCTCAATCCAATTGTTACTGTACATTAAATACTGAATTCTTCCAGTCAATCTGGAGTGTTTGTAACCAATTCCTTCCTAACAAATTTTGC
>JAUUEG010214893.1:0-10045 GCA_032361445.1 Panulirus gracilis | reverse complement strand
GAATCTCGACATTAGAAAACGTTGCACGTGTGGAATTCAGTGATGGCTGCTCCACGTGTTAGCAACCTTGTCTGTACAATACCAGGGTATCCGGAGGAGGCGAGAAAGTCACTTAAAGTCGCTATTAGTGCCATAAATCTGTTTTATCTTAAGGAACAAAAGGTAAGAATGATTAGAAGATTAATGCAGTATAAAGTAAGGTTTTAAGATAACGAGTGATTAGCTTTTGTAAAGGAAGTGTCTGTCTCAGTTCTGAGTCTCTGGGTAAATAAGATCGTCATCTGACTTGCTTCTCCTGCATTGTTTTGCAATATGAGTATTTTTTTTTGATGTAATGGAAGTAAAATATGGGAACAAATGACGAGAGGCGAATTGGAGTTTTATTTCCTGCTTAAATAGAATGGCGATTGTGGTATGAGCCATGAGGATCAGGGAAAGTGTAGGGTGGTTGAGTAACGGTAAAGGAAACTTGTAGTGGATATTTTTTTTTCTTAAACTCAACTTATTGGTTTAGTTATAGGTCGAAACAGCTGTAGATATTGAGTGATTTGCCTTTGCACTGGTAGTGGAAAGTATATAGAATTGAATGAACGCTGTAGATCATAACTTAGAGCAATATGTATTGTATTATGGTATTCCAAGAGGGTGACAGTGGTGAGTGTTATGAATATCGCGGAAAGTGTAGGGTTACTTAACGTGAAAATAGTTTAACACATTTAACCAATCAACTAAACTTAGAATTTGAAATTTTAACTTCTCTGAGCAGCCAAGATTCCCAAAAGATATAGACCAGCATTAATGCGGTGATTTGTAAGCCAGGATGGCTTTTTGTTGGACAGTGTTTTGAACAACTGCTTGATTTTTCATCTGTTTGTTAACATTCCTTGACAGTTGGCGAGGTGTTAAGACTTCTGTCTTTGATATATTAAGATTGGAATATTGTAAATTTGGATGGCTCGGCTGGTAGTGATGTTTGGTAAGGTTTTACTGGTTCTTATACATTTTGTTACTTGACCCCACATTTTCCTTGTTATTTACAACCCTAAACACTGTCACTAGTGTCTTCATTTAAACACTGTCACTAGTGTCTTCATTAATGTATTGTATGGAAAATAGTCTACTACTTTTGTTACACTCTCTAAAGTGTAATACAAAATTATTCAGTATTCGCAGCAGATTTCACTGTGTAACAAACTGGTAAATTTTGCTTTTTCATTAAAGGGATAAATGAATTGGGAAAGAAAATGATTTTGAATAACGTTACTGAAAATTTAGATACAATACAGCAGGTATTGTTGGGAGAGAGTTGCCATACTGTACAGAAAGGAAAGTTCAACAAAATTAAAAGTCAAAGCCAGTCAACCTTACCAGGATCTCCCACAAGGGGGCCACTTTACCCTCCAGCCCTAGTTGCCTCAGTGATACTCTGAAATGGACAGTAATTTGAAGTAGTTGGACACTTGTAAGGCATCTTCCAATATGACACTTGCAGGAGGCAATTTAATGCTTCAGTGATATGCCTTTCCCCCACTTTCATAATTTCCTTATGTGATGTTCTGTAGATTCACATATTTTGACATTAGGTCTCCTGTGGGGTCTTATGTTAGCACTTTGTTTTCACTTATAATTACTTGGCTTTGTCTGGTCAGATTTATATGCCCTATTTATAAACATATATTCTTGGCTGATTATCCCAATATTTGTGTAGTCATTTCACTAATAATTTTATAGATGGCTCAGTAGCAACTGTGAATGGTTGGTTGTTTCATTCACCAACTATTGTGTAAAAAAAAAAAAATTTATTCTATTTTATATAGGTTTTACCTTTTTTGTTTTTATGAGAAGGGGCACTAAAAATTTAAGGAGCTATTTCTTTCACATGATAAGATTTAACCATTTCTGGTATAGAAAAAACACTGTTTACTAGATTGGCCAATCTTAAGTATCCAGAAAAAGAATGTAAACTTGTTTATTTATATTGTCACTTGCACAAAAAGCTGTCAAAGCCATTTTTTTTAGTGAATTAAGAGTCAAGTGATCCAAATTTAGGAAAATCATATTCAAGTCAGCCAGTTCTATATATGGGTGCTTGGTGCCACAGCTTTTATGTTTAGGATGCCATATACAGACAGCCAACAGAGCTTATAGAGTTCAACTTTAGTGGAAAATTGTGTACGTTGATGCCAGCAACTTCTTGCTACGTTAAGTGTCAGGCGATGTCCATACCATTGAAAGGGCTCGATATATGAAATCAGAAACGAACTTACCTTTAAGAAGTTTACGGAAGTGTCATATTTCTTCGTGATTTATTTGCTGAGATGGGTAGGCTTAGATTTTTCAAGTGCTCTTCTTATGTCAGAGATGATAGTCCAGATGGTTGTTTGAAGGCATTTCTCTGCTTATTAATAGCTTCAATGTGCTTTTTTAAGTGTGTACTCCATACTTGGATGGCATACTCCACGTGGTAAAAAAATTGCCACATAAATGTTTGAAGATCCACCGTCCATATACTCCATAGTTCATTGTAGGTCACTGACGATAGAATTGGCTTTACTGTATTGATATTTTTGATATATGATTGAAAGATATCTCTAATCACTTGTTACATACCAACAGCTGTTTTCTGTCTACTTGATAACAGGCAGATTATATGTCAAGCTTTAGCTTTTTTTTTCTGTCCCTGCTTTTTCTCTACACTTTGTAATGCATTTTTCTCAGTGTTAACATCAGAAGCTTCCTTGGACTAGGCCATCTCTGCAGTACATGTATATAAGTTAAGAGAGTATCATTGTCTGACCAATTAGACATTCCCCTAAATGCTTTACTGTCATAAGCATATAGGTGGTTGCCAGGTTTTGTGGTAGTAAATTCAGGTGTATTATTGAAATATATAACATATTAAATTGGACCAAGCATTGACCCTTGAGATATTACATGTCACATTTTGCTATGTCATTATTGTCATTTGTTTTCTTAGTACAATCATATCCATAATGTATTGCCCTGTAAGTAGTACTTTTCCTGTCCAATGGATATGGATTGACCAAAGATATTGAACTTTGTCAAATGCCTTAAAAAAATCAGAGTGTAATGTCTACACACCCACCTAAAAGTATTTACTGTATATACCAAATTGAATTTTAGGGCATTGTGTGCACACAGTTGCATCCCAGTGCATGAATGAATTCCAGTAAACTTTTGATAATGCTATACCTCAAACATGCCAACTTATATTAAGAGCATAGTCAAGTAGAAGTAATTATGGCTTGATATTTTTTGAGGACAATAGATTATGACTGTGAAAATGACTTTACTTCATTTATTCTTATTCTATAATGCATAACTTGACAGTTAGGAGGCCTGTAATGTAAGTAATGCTAAAGTAGGTGAGGCATATGTTGAGATCAAAAGAGGCCAACTTCCCTTAGCAACTGAACGATTACTTGATTTTTTTATATTTGAAAAAGTGAGGTATGATATGTAACATTTACATAAAGTGTTGGGCATTTCTTGGATTTTTGTGTCATGTTACTGACCACCTGGGTGTAAGCACATTTCACAAACTTTCTTCACGATGTAGTTGATGATGATGATGTGGGATATTTTTTTAACACAAAATCTAAGGTAAATTGTGGACTCAATGAGTGGCAGGCGAGGGTTCCATGGATTCTGTTGATTTCTGGATTTTTTTTTCCACATTTAACACTATATTTTTCCTGAGCTTCTTAGCCTTTGTGTTGGTTTGTATCATTTTGAGTTAGAAATATTCTAGTCATGCTCTCATGGCCTTGATGTAGTCAGCACAGTATATCCTATCTGTCTGGAAGTAACTGTTGTCTATTTGATTTATTTAATAAGATGACATTTCTAAAGTAAGACATTAATGAACATGCTTCATGAAGAGGTGTAACCACAATGTAATGTAATTCATATATTTTGACTGTAACAATGAAAATTAAGGTAGATATTGGTGTTGTAAGATTTGCATTGGTCCTGTTATTTGTTCATGTGTTTCACCTATTCTTTAAGTGGCTGGCTTGGTATGGACCCGATAGTTATGTAATACCTGCTCAAGAAATATAAACATGGCAAAGTCTGCTTCCCTAATGCTTGGGACGATATATAGCTTCCATAATTATAATAGGGTAGGGGGGGGGTATATGGTAATGCCAAACACGTTTATGTTATTGAAGGGATGAACTATGATGTTTTAAACTGAAAAGAGAGATATGAGTAGAAGTTGAACTTTAGTATTATTGAATTTTACCAGGTTATTACTTTCTCATTCTGAGGTGCTGCACAGGTCTTTGTTAGGAGAGAGTGCAAGAAATGGAAATTATTTAAGTAGGGGAGGAAAAGTGAGATGAAGTACATAGCAAGAAATCATTGACATAAGAGTGAATACGGTTTGAAGAGAGATCATAGATGGAGAGAGAGCACAAGCATGCGATAGGATAGTACACCGATGAACACCACAGTTAACATGATAAGTAAAGGATTTGTAAGTCGTACACATTACATCAAAGAATAGCATAACATCCAGTAGAATTCCTGGGTCGAGTGTTACAACAAACAGTAGTTTGGCATTTAGAAAGTTTCTGATGTTACAACAAACAGTAGTTTGGCATTTAGAAAGTTTCTGATGTTACAACAAACAGTAGTCTTGCATTTAAGAAGGTATCCCAGGTCGCTCAGTACAATAATGTAGCCCAGTCTCCAAAAGGATTCCCAAGTTGTACGCTGTAATAAACAGTAGCCAAGCATTGATAAGGATTCTGGGGTCGGAAATTGCAACAATTTGCATAGCTTACACAGGATTCCCCCGGTCAAACAATAGCCTAGAATGAATAGGTTTACTTAGCCGAACATTACAATAAAACAGCATCCAGCAGGATCCCAGGTCGTACAATAATCATAGCCAAGCCTCTAAATATGGATGTCCAGGTCGCACATTACAACGTATAATAGCATAGAATCGGAAAGATTCCTAAGTCTTAAAAAGAAGAAAAAAAACCTAGTTGTGGCCCAGCTGCCACCCCGATTCCCAACTTGCACATTAAAACAATCAATAGCCACACCCGAAACACAGACCAACTTGCATGTAAGCGTTTGGCCATCCAACCCAAGATGGACTGAAGCACGCTATTTCCCCTTCCTCTCCTTTGTCCCCCAAATCCACTCCCCTTTCCAATAATCACCAACCAACCTTCCACCACTGCTCCCCACAAAAAAATGTTTTAGTTGATTACAGTGATCGATTCTGCCAAAAATGGCTTTTATACGCACAAAGTGCAAGACAAGTAAATGTTACTTCGGTTTTTAAAAATCTTGTCTGAAACTCTTTCGTTACTAAATGTCTTATTTGAATTTGTTTTGATAATGAATTATGAATTTTTGTGTATATTCATTCCTGTACAGCTGACATAATTGCTATTTTTATGATAAACTTAAAGAAACGAAAGTTAAGAAGATTGAGATGTTCATGGCCGTGGTATGTTCAAACTCGGTAGCCTGCCACATGTCCAAAGCTGGTCACCCTCACCACATCATTAAGAGTGTCTCCGCTCGACATGGATAGAGACCCATCTACCTCGCCACATGATCAGAGTAGATCATCCCGCCTTATGATAAGAGCAATTCACCAGCCACATGATCAGAGCTGGTACCCCTCCCCATTGTTAGTGCCGATCACTACGTCACACGATGAGACCCAGTCACCGTGTCATATAATCGAAGCCAATCACTCCGCCACATGATTAGACCCGGTCACCCCGTACCGTAATCAGACCCAGTTACTGTGCCACATAATCAGAGCCAGTCACTTCGCCACGGGGTTCCAGCCAGTCACCTTGCCACATGATCAGACCCGGTTACCCCCGCCCTGTGACCAGAGCTAGTCACCCAGCCACAATTAGGGAAATAAGGTATTTTTAATCAGTCCACAATTAGGGAAATAAGGTATGTTTAATCAGTTACGCTGTCAGACGAAGGCGGCAGTACCTTGCGTGGTATTGCCATGCTTTGTCTCTGTAATAACATGACATTTGGTCTCGTTTGGTTATACTGTGTAGTTAGGAGCACCATATTTAATGTCATTTAATATCTTCACCCTCATTCAAATTTTCGCATCTTTGTGGGTAGTTATAGACAACATGACTGTGGATAAAATTTATGTAAAGTTATGATGCAGTATTTCACGGGCTGTCATACACATAGTGGGATGTGTAAGATTTTTCGGTTGGTGGATGGAGCTTGACTGCTAAAACCTTGAACCTTGAACAATGACTCTCACGTGTTTATGGCGACATGAGTCCACGAGTTTCAGTCATCCTGAGGACTCTAAAAGTAGGTCAGGTCAACACAGGCGATGAGTCAAAGAGCCAAAATAGAAACAAAGGCCATCGGAAGCCATCGCGTGATGAGCCCTCCCCTCCAAAGATGCCAACTCGACAGCATTTTATTATTTATTCATCGTCGCTTCGAGGTTAAACATTGTATGTACCTGGCTGGCATCCATTGTTTTGCGTGGTATTCCTGTCTTTTGTATTCAAGTTGTAGGATAGATATTGTCAGGGAAGACGGTGACTTCATCTCGTTTGCTGGGGCTGTTGGAGTGGCTGTCCTGGACACCACCTGCCGCTACTTCCGCACGCCCGGGACACAACGGTTTCAGATGGTTCTCTGTTATGAAGATTTCTGAAATATGTCCTCACACACCGGCGGCTGAGCTTCACTGAACAGCCAAGAGTGAGTGTGTTAAGCTTTCCGCAGCGTTTGGTATTTTATTTTGTACGTTTTTAAGATAAACAGTGATGAAAACTATAGAAAAATGGTCGCATAATTCGGCATCACGTCGGCTCGAAACCTCAGATGAGCATCTTGGTCCCGATCGGTCAGGAGCGCACGCACACAAGCGTCCTAACCCGTGTTGTGTGCGGCTCAAGCCAGAACTGCCGCGTCTCACCAAGTCTGTCCAGCCCTCCAGCAGACTACAGTTAGACCTGACGCCTATGACTTATTTCGTGGAACACAAGCGAATCCATATGATCTGTATACTTTATACATAAAGTAACGAATAGTGATAGCACTTCGGATGGTACACGTTTTACTTAAAACTTTGATAAGTGTATAAAAAGAAGTGTGTGTTGATTAGCTTTGTATCAGACTGGCACGGTCAGTTTGAAGCTCATGTCTTTGCTAGAGTCATTTGGAGTCGCAACGGCCTCCATCAACAGCGTCGACCTTATGGCCCTGGTACCTCTCAACAGCACCATAACTAGTGACAATCATACCATATTTCCCGAGCAGACAGAGGCCAACGGTATAGTCGCTGGCGTTGGCCCACCTCCTCCAGCCATGGTGGTGACGCCAACTACAATCCACCCACGGAGATCCTCGCTCCTCTGGACACTCATCCTCACCACCAGCATCAGTGCTGTCGACCTGGAGAATATGACCACATTAACTCAAGACCAAGGTCCTATTCCCGGCACCCCTCATAGATCACATCAAGTACGTTCTGATAGTAATTCATCGTCAGGAAATACCTTTGGAACCAATCTGAAAATATCAAGAAGTGATACATTTCGTAATAGAATGTCGAAAAAGACGTCTGATGTTTTAGATCCAGGAAATGCTTCTAGTGGCGTGAGCATGGATCATGAGCAGGGTAGGAAGGGTGCGAGACAGGCCAGGAGCTCCTCTTCAACTTTTGAAATCTTGGGACCTGATGAGGCATTCTTAGGGATTGGCATGCTTGAGGACGAAGTCTCAAATCGTCTCTCCTTTCATCCCAGGAACATCAACATAACCCAGCAACCCGACGACGAACAGCAACTGGAGGGCTCGTCTCCCACAACTGCTGCTCCACTTGCAAAATTTGTTACACCAGAATCTGTGACGAGTAATGTAGTGACCGCTGGTCATGTCTTAGATTTTCATGTTGAAAGCTTCGGAACGACACCTGGAGAGCCTGAAACCCTTTCAGCTGTTCCTCCACCGTCAACACCAGTTCTGAAGACAACAATGGAATCTCCCCAAGCCTTAACAACTTTAGATCAGACTTCAGGTGACAGTAGCGAAGTGCTCACTACATCATTGGCACAAAGTTCCTCTGTTGATATAAAACGTTCAACAACACTTCCGTCGAAGGAGACGAAAGATACTGAACCAGGAAAACCAGAAACAAATTCCATTGAATATAATTCATCTTTATTACCTCAAAACGTCAATGACTTAGCAGAAGTGTCGAGCATTACCACAGAAAGGTTCGGTTTTGTGTTTCCCGAGTCTGGAATCACTCACGTAGTCACCTCAGGGCACACTGCTCTTGCTGAAGAGACAACTGAACCAAGTAACTTTGAGACATGGATGCCACAGGACCCTGACACGGTAAGATCTTCGCCAACTGGTCTTGCAACGATCGTTCTAAATCGTGCCACCAAACCACTCATCGCGGTCACACCAACCAATGAGAATTCATCGCCAAGTCTACATCCTTTGGACATAAGTGATCCAGAGTCAGGTGGTGTTGACACTTTACAGCCAGAATCAGTAAGTCAGGATATAATTACACCAGAACCTTTTGATGTACACGCAGGGTTACCTGAACCACAAACTCCACAGTCAGTGTTACTGGAGCCTATTAATGAAAAATTAACTCCTAGTTTACAAAATTCTAATTCAACAGCCCTACAGCCTGAAGAAATCGAAGTCCCGGAACCAGATCAAAATATTGCAGCGCCAGAAATTCCTATTTTCCGTGTATCTGAGATTTACCAGAACGTCTCGGAACGCTTCGATGGAAACCGGAGCAATGATTCCCTGAACGCGACCGTGGCCAACAACACACAACAGAGGACTCGGGACGGTGTCATCCACTGGTCCGTCTCCAGGGTTCTCCTCCTCATAATCCAGTTGGTTATCATGGTGGAGACGGTGCTGGGCAACCTGATGGTGATCCTGTCGGTGAAGATGGAGAAGAAGCTACAGACGCCCTTCAACTACTACATCGTCAACTTGGCCTTCACGGATATGAACGTAGGCCTCTCCGTCATGTCTCTCTTCATGGTGTACAACCTCTACGATTACTTTCCCTTTGGCAGCTTCCTCTGTGATTACTGGATCTGGAGCGATTACACCATGACCTTCGAGTCTGTCATGACCTTAGCCGCTATCAGGTCAGCTGCAGAAGTTATTTATACACATTAATTGGTCAGGTGTACTCTCTAGTTGAAGTAGTCTAGCGAGTGAACTATGTATAAGTCGTCCATTAGACAGGTGAAGGTATACAATTTTGTCATAATAAATAGCATCGCTGACTGACAGGAAATGAAATATATAATGAAATGCAAACAAATATGTAGGTAATCAGTAGGTTATAAAATTACAAATAGAAAATTATTCTGTAATTCAAGAGTTGACAGTTTCGTATAATTCGTTCTTGAAAATTATGTTAATGTCTCGATAGAAATAAATATTTCATAGTTTATAGCATTCGTTTAAAATCGTAAAATATTTCATATTATTACATAATATTTCATAATAGTTTATAGCATTCGTTTAAAACCGTAAATTAAAGATCTATGAGGATTAGTAGGATGAAATACCATGGAAGCAATGAACAATTCTCATTCTTGAAGGACAAAAGGTTATGTTTTGATTAGAAGATAAGCAGAACCTTTCATTTCTCGTGTATGGATACACTGACTTGACCTTATCGTGGAATCTTGCAACCTGAAGATTCGCCTCTCCCTCCACTCTATCGCTTTTCTAGGCTAGCTTAGCTTAAATATTTACCTTAATTATCATGTTAAAACTATGAGTGATGATGTCATATTTCACAGTAATTTCCTTATTGACGTAACCAATATCTACAAGTGATCATCCTGTGGAAACTGTGAAGTTTTTCATCTTTCCATAATTCTAAAATACCTACACCAAACAAGTCAAACAACGCAGGTAAACGCCACGCTTGGCCCATGATAAATCGCTAAAATACATTCTAACCCTAACCATAAATCCTCTCTTTCTCTGACCAGGATTC
>JAUUEG010214563.1:0-10048 GCA_032361445.1 Panulirus gracilis | reverse complement strand
GAAAAGTTAGGGAACTTTTCGTGTTTCATTTTCCCCGTGGACTCATAGGAATATATATATATATATATATGATCTTTCACACAAAAACACAAGCCCTCATCGGTAACGTTTATAAGTCTTGCACAGACAGACAACTAAAATTCTTCATGAAAAACAATTCTATAGCTGCAGAAACTCTAAAGAACACAACAATTGACAATATACATTACTGGAACCAGATGTCACCTGCCTACAAGACAGTTGAACATGTGCTACGCGACATCGTCTCCAAACACAACAACCACATACCAATAAACAACGAAGTCAAGGTACTTATCTGTTAAAGAAACAACCAAAGAAACAAACAAACAAACAAAAACTACAGCCTAATAATGATCAACCAACTATAGAAGAAGACACGACACATTACAAGAATCTAACGTAGTTTGTGAATTCGAATAAACATCAAGGAGGCTGTGAGTTCCTCACCAACATGATCTACTTGGGAAACAACCTGTACACTGTCCAGAAAATTTACTCTGCACCTACAGGAAGGCTTCATCAAACTATAAGTCTGAAAAAAATATTACAACATCCCCACACGAGACAATCATTAAATCAACAAGGCTACTGCGCCGTGAAGAAGACGCAAGGCGATTATACAACGCTGAAGCACTAATTGTCAAGGAACAAAGAACAAAAATCAACAAGCTGAGCATGGGGCAAGACACGATACTATAGCTACACGCTCCAGCATTTGCAACTACCAATGAGCATACAGCGTTACATGCACGTACGGATATAGGTATCACTCAGCCTCTCCCACCTACTCGGTGCCATTCCTACCAGCTCACTTATCTCTCCACATGCCCAAGAAGATGATTTGATGGATTCAGATCGAGATGTCAAGACAACCCTTGGAGGTATCTGACACAACCTCCCCAGGCATGCGTAAAGCGAAATTAGACAACTTGAAAAAAATCAGAAAGAGTCCGATTAAAAAAGATTTATCTGGCTATTTCAACATAATATGTTTTCCTCAAACATATTTTCAACGCATCCATCCTCATCCACACATCCTTATCTGCAGCCCCTGCCTCCCATCCACAGTCTTGAAGATACTGAAACGGTGTTTGCATTGTTGTAATGGTGGGTGATGTCCAGAGGGTAAGAGGGAGAATATGTCTGGTGTTTATCTGGGAAGTGTAATTTCTGATGAATTTGGTGAATTGTAGATAATGACTGAGTTAGGTGGTCGGTTGGTTGGTGTTTGTCCGTTCATTTCAATATCAGTTCTTGTAGGATTTGTTTCTCCAGTCCAGGATTCACATTGACTGGCTCCGTACTCTGTCCTTTCTGTCTTTGTCTTTTTCCAAATAGGGTGACCAAAACTGAACACAGTATTCAATGGGGGTGTGTACCAGTAAACTGTACAGTGATGATTATCTTAGACTTAAATTTGGAAACCCTACATACAATTCTAAGAATTTTTTTCTCTCTTTTATATTGATATCGGTTCTGCAACCGAATATGCACCTGCACATAGGATTATTGCCTTTTGCCACTGAAACAAGATGTATCGGCAAAAAAACCCTGTTTTACCCACTCATTGCTACCAATCGTGGATGAAGCTGCAGCTTTGGTGTAAGGCGTCACCTTCTCTTGGCAAAAAACTGCAACCAGTATGAATTGAACAATCTGATGCGTGGGCTATAACCACTGATAGACAAAAACAAGTGAATGAAACCCTGAAACTCTAAGCGAGACAGACAAGTGCACAGTAGATATCGACCCTTAAACAGACGGAAGAGGGGAGCGCGAGGGAGGGTGGGAGTGAGGAGACTGTTGGTGAGCGGACTTCCACGCACTGTATTGATTTGGTTTTCGCAGACTTAGTGGTGCCGTTCCGCTAGAGGATCTGGTGGTGACGTCTACAGCCACGGTTCGTGCTCTGCACGTCTGATGGCGTCTGCAGCTACGGTTACTTCTTTACACTTCTGGTGACGTATACAGCCACGCCTGGCGAAGTCTACATCCACTGCTACTGCTCTACACGCCTGGTGAAGTCTACACTCACGGCTACTGCTCTACACGCCTGATGAAGTCTACACGCACGGCTACTGCTCTACACGCCTGATGAAGTCTACACTCACGGCTACTGCTCTACACGCCTGGTGAAGTCTACACTCACAGCTACTGCTCTACACGCCTCGTGAATATATTCAACCATGGCTGCTGTTCCACACGTCTGGTGACGTCTGCATCTACGGCTACTGCTGTACTCGAATGGTGACGTTTATAGCGATGGCTATCGCTATACACGTGAATGATACTGACAGCCACAGTACATCTCTACATATTTAATGACGTCTACATCAGGGCTACTGTTATAGACGTCTAGTGACGTTTACATCTATGGCTACTGCTCTGCACGACTGATAACGTTTACAGATATGGGTACTGCTCTACACAATTGGTGACATCTACAAATGCAGCTACTGTCCTCACGAAGGCCATAAACTTCGTTCTAGCAGCCATATTTGATTTACCTCTACATCTTTGAGTCATAGACTTACAATACAGCCGCAGAAAGGTGCTCCTAAACCGCTCATGGAAAAAGATCACAACATTCTCTCATACGACAGCAGTTGGCGGACAACACGTAGATCCTCAAGCTTTGCAATAGTCACAACAAAATACAAATATCAGAGGAAGATTTTATCGAAGAATTTCTCCCCAACTCAATAACCAGCAAACGGGCCAACTCAGAAGCCTACGGCTATTTGTCCTCCCCAGCCAACAAAAAAACACATCGCAAAGGTACCATATCGCTGACATGTGAGATCCGATGGCACAAACACAGGCCCCAGTCTACCCTCGTAATCAAGGACTTGACAGTTGTCCCCACGAGTTTTGTATCTATCTCGATACATATATCACACAGTGTTTTCAAGATTTTATTAAGCTCAGTTTTATTAGCCCATACACGCACAAATACATATACATATCAACATATGCACATATACATACACAGATGTATACATGTATAAACAAGTACATATTCATATTTGCTTGCCTTCAGCCATTTCTGTTGCTATCCCGTCCCACAGGAAACAGCATCGCTACCCCGCTTCAGTGAGGTAGCGCCAGGAAAACGGAGAAAAAAGGCCATATTCATTCACATTCAGCCTCTAGCTGTCATGTGTAATGCACTGAAACTCCCTATATGTGGTAACACAGGAAAGTGAAGTGTGAAAAAAGATATATACACAGTTTTATGATTGTAAATGATATATCATGAGTAGAATAATGAACATTGCACACTGAAAGATAATGCTGTAGATCAAGCTCTCTAACATTCATGTAATCCTCTGAATGCTATACTGCTTTTGCTATACAAAATGACTCAGTATCCTATGGTAATTTTAGGGGTACTGACAACAAAAATTCTTCCAGCACCTTCCTAACTACAGAAGAAACTTTTCCTCTTTCGAGTTCTCCGTGTATGATATGTCAGCTGGATATTTAAAAAGGCAGGAAACATCAGCACATCAGATGTTGGTTACTGTTCTCTAGAGCATGAACTGATTTTGGCTGCTGTTTTGAGGTTTACATTGCAGACAAATATAATGCCCCAGATCAAGATCTTGAACTTTTTCTTAATTCTCTGGATGCTATACTGCTTTTGCAATACAAAATGAAATCAGTATCCAAAGCTAATGTTAGTGCATAACTAAATTGTTAAATTTTGTATGAAGCTTCTGAAAAGTTTTCCAATATATATAAATCTTGTTCTGTAGCAAGAAAACCCACTTTTGAAAAAAATATCTACAGCACCCTTTACATGGTAAAAGTGTATTTTAATGGAGCAACTTCATTAACTTTCATATGCTTATGAAGATTAAAATATTTGACATGTACAAGAATGTTTTGAGAGTCATTTTGCAGCACACAGCAGTTTCCTACCTTGTAACAATACATAACTCAAAAATGGGTTTGCCTTTGAAGATAAGGAACATAATGATAATGTTAAAATGGAAGTAAAAAAATGGGCTTACTTGACATACCTGAATTATGATTTACTTGATTTTCACTGTTAAATCATATTGCAAAAAAACCTTGTCAGTATTATCTGCTTTTGTCCAGTAGGTGCAGCTGTAGTAATACTGTACATAAAGAGGCACTTTTTTTTTGTCTGTTCCCATCTGAATTTTCAGTTTTATTTTTAAGTACATGTAACATTACATTTGTTGATCATGATTTAAGTATCCATATCCATATAGAATAGAAATAAATGAGAATAATGTTATGAACTTTCAGAGGAGAATGCACAATAAAGTGTCAGTAAGTGCACTTGTTTTACTGTGTTCACATCTAGTGGATTAATGCAAATATCAGTATAATAAGTGATATATTCTTTACGAGATATTGAAAATAATGTTAGGTGGATTTCAGTTTTGCTTTAATTTAAGTGCACATTTTCCTTCATGTTCATAGGCTGCCTCTTTATTTTTTTGTCACAGGATAGGGGAGGCACTCCAAATTAGAGCCAACCAGAAAATATTCTGATAGGCCCAGTAGTGTTATCTTGCTGTAGTGAAGTTGATGCTTCAGGAGAGGTTAGAGTCAGGTCTTGCACTTCACCTTTTGTAGAGCTGGTCCCAAAAGTACTTGGAGAATCATTAAATCTTAGCTCAAGCCTGTGAGTATTAGACATTGGGCTTAGTGAATGAGTTGAATCCCCATACCTAGGTGTGTAGAGTGCTCTGATGCTTTCCTAAACAGTTTCTGAAATTTCATGTGCTTCATTTAATTAGCTAAACTTAGCATTTCATAACAAACGGTGGACCATTGCAGCACACGAATGCCAGGGTAGTATCCAAAGAAATGAGTGCTGAATGCCAGGGTAGTAACCAAAGAAATGAGTGCTGAATGCCATACACACAAGCATTGTCACATTGAGCACTAATACCCTTGCGAGTGCCAGATTTGGGGAGTTGTTGAAGTTTGGAATGCTGAACTGGAGAAGTTATGATGTATATGCATAGCTCCATTATTTTAAAAGGTTATTGCCCAAATTTCTTTGTAATGCTCTCAATATACCATATACAATCTTTCTCACTTTATCATTTTTTTCCAGAAATTTTGTAGTTTTTACCACCAGTGCTTGTTATTTACTCATATGTATGTCCATTCTATACATTAAATCTCTTGATTAATCAGGGTTGTACACCAATGTCACTCTGTCACATGATTCCTTCAGCAGAGGGTCTCAGTTCAGCAGAATTAATTTGATTGCTTCAGCAGAGGGTCTGTTAGGCAGAATTTATTCACAGTGGTATGTTTAGACTTCCCTGTCATTTTGTACTCAAACACTTTCATATTCCATACAAGTTGATTACAAAAAAATTAAATTTTCATATATTTCACCATATTTTTAAACCCTTTATTCTTGTTCATTGGCTCTGGCTAGTTGGTAACACTTCATTAGGCATCACTTTAATTTTTAAGTCAGAAAGTTCAGAGAAAAGAGGAGGTTTTCTGTATGGATGTACCCTCTGCCAAATGTGTCGCTTCATTTTTAATCAGCACTGTACTGTTGCTCAACAGGTTTTAGTTTCTGTGATAGCTCTCATTTGTTTCAATGGTTTTTACAATTTCTGTGATAACTCTTTGTTTTAAATCTCAAAAAATATTGAATTTAGAGCATATATCACTTAGATTATGCTTGACATCTATAAATCTGCCTTTATCCCTTTTCTCCACTTTCAGATAGCACTGCACCAGCTGTTTTGGGGAGGAAAGTAAAAACCTAAGTTTTAAAGAAAAATCATTAATTTTATGGCCACAAAACGACATGTTGCATTTACATGGGGAAAATCAGTAGCTGAGAGTATCAAAATGTCGTCCTTGGAATTTGAGCAGAATGGTAAGAAGGAAGATGATAGCTCTAAATTTGAAATATTGAATGTTAGTGAGGATCTTGGAACTGAAGTAAAAGATCGAGAGGAACAAGATGGTGGATACTTTGATGCTATGATGGAGCATAATACTGAGGAAAGTGCTGAATCTATAGATTCATTCATGAAAAAGACGGAGAAAAGTGGAGAAGGCTTGGAATCTGAAATAAGACTTGCAGAAAAGAATGACTCTGTAGAAGGTACCAATGTGTATGGTTCAGAGGAAGATAGTAGCTACAACATAAATGAAGAAATAGAGAAAGAGTCTAGAGTTATGGATTGTGAGGCAGCAGATATAGCACTCAATGATGTGAGTATGGGATTAAGTTTGCATGATACTAGTGAAGGGGAGGGGGATGATATGATGGTAAATGAACAAATGGAAGATGGTATACTCTCAGACAAAGTAATAGATGATGGAATGGCAAGTGATCAAGAAAATGATGTGATAAAGAGTAAAGATGATGATCTGATTCCAAGTGATGAAGAAGACTATGTGATGGCACATCAGGGAAGTGAAGGTAGTGAACTGTTGACAGATGATATGATTGCTACAGAAGGTGGGGATGATGTGATGGTTGGTGAGGGAGGCAGAGATGGTAGAGTGGTACATCAGGAAGATGGGGTAAATGACTTAATGGAAGGGGAGGGAACACATTTGGAATCGGTGATTTCAGGGGGAGGTGAAAGCTCAGGGTCATTGCTAGATACAGAATATGTTGAAAGGAAAAAAGACATAACGTTTGTAAAACTTAGTGATATCCAGATCAAGGTTGATGTGGTTGAAAAGAAGGCAGGTGAAACAGCAGTGGTCTCAGGGGAAAGTAGGGACCTAGAGTCATTGTCTGACCCTGAATATTTAGACAAAAAACAGAATGATAGAAAGGAAGATACTGCACTTGGAAAAACTAGCCCTGTTCATATAAAAGTTGACATGCTTGACAAAACTCACACAAAACATTCAGTTGCTGAAGACAACATGACCAAAAGCAGTGATCAAAAAATAGAATGTATTGGAGAAAGTAAGGGAAATGCAGAAATTTTAAAAAGTGAAGCAGAAACGACTGATTTAATGAATGAAGAGATTAAAGGAATAGCAGCTACAAGAGATGGTTGTGACAATGATAACTCAGAATTTCAAGATATATTAACATCAGAAGAGCTGAAATATAACGAAAAATGTGTTGAAAGTGAAAACAGTGTAGATATCAGAGAACCATTAAACAAGACGGTAGCAACCACACTAGACACCACCATATGTGATGGTGGAGATAATGTAGAAGATAAGGCAAATGAAAGTAAAGTGAATGACAGACTAAATGAGCAGTTGAACACTGTTGAGAATGAAAATGAAGTCAGAAAACACAAAACAAAGAATGATGAAGATGTGAGAACAGATAGAGATGCAGAAGAGAGGGAAATTTTGGGGACTAAGGATAACTTAATAGAAGCTGTTAAAGACAGTAGGAATATAGTGAAAGTAGATGATGACACGGCACAAACAGAAGTTGTAAAAAAGGAGGATGAAAAAGTTAGAGTAATGAAGAGAAATCAGCACAAAGACTTAGAAAGTGATCAGTATATAGATTTGGATGAAAGTTTGAAAAAGGCATCAAGGACTCAAATTTTTGTTGGTAAGGAAGCTAAAACTGATGGAATTGTACATGAAATGAATGATACCCATGAATTAGCTTCTGCAGGTCAGCAGCCTGCAAGTGGTCCCTTGATTAAGAAAACAGTGTCAAATGTAGAAAGGGTTAAAAGAAAGATTGAGGAAATTCTTGAGAAATCAAAAGCTGAGGAGGATGAATTTATTGAAGAAATTCAACAGATGAAAAAAGAAAAGACAGACATACTTCACAAAATTTCCTCAGAAATGAAAAAGTTGAAATCTCTCTTGGTAAATGAGAAGCAAGAAGAAGAACAGAAGTGACAGTAATTGAGATAGTTAAAAATTTTGAAGTGGGACATTAGTATAATTTTGATTAAAAAGTAGGAATAAATTTTCAATGTTACAAATGTTTTGAAATCTTGAAAAATGAGTTTATAAACTTTTACAGAAAATATGATGCATGTCTGTAATTAGAACAACATGTAAACTCATGCCTTACTCTGTACAATAGTGAAAAATTAATGTTTTTTCTTTAAGATTTATAACTATTATTATATAATTTGCTGAAATGAAAAGTTAATACAATGATTTTGAGGTTTGCATTACTTACATAAGACTTCTTATACAAAATATTTTTATGAGCAGTTCACTAGTGAATATCCAATATGGAAAGTGCTTTTTATAATTAGGTAAGGTTAGAAGTTTTAAGTACAGAATATGTTTGGTTTGAGGGTTGTGTACAAAAAAGTTGGGTAATGTGTATTTTGATAAAAATGTAAATAAATATATGCATTGTAAAACTTTTCACATTGAGTGATTACTTCACAACAAATGAATACATTATCCTGTTTGCAATTTGTTTTCGCTTACAATAATTTTTATTATTATTTGCAGGGTTTTTGTAAGTGGTAAGAAAGATGGATGTATTAAGGAGGAAGGATTTATATGGGATGAGGCTGTATCAAAAAGATTTTGTCAAAAAATAAAAAGGAAAAGTGAGAATGATCTGATCTGTTGATTGAAATTACTGAAATTTTTCATGGTGTTATATGGCAAACTGTAACTTATAAGCAGAGTAATGGTTAAGCTTTTACAAATAGTTATGGATTGTATGAGGAAACTAAAGCAAGACATAATCAAAAGGAAGAATAAACGACTTTACTTTCAAGCCAGAGTTAAACAAGAATGTAAATTCAAATTGAGGTTTGTGTGGATTGTGCTCTTTTGCTTCTTGTTTCATAAACACTGTAATAATGTAGTGAATAATGGGACTACTATAATTATATCTTTGACATTAATTACTTAATTGTACATAAAGGGTTTGGAAGTGAAATTCATCTGCAGGTTATTACAGGAGTAGCTGCAGGCATTGATGGATGTTGAAATGGCATAGTAAAGATGAAATAGTGTAATTCCAGTCAAAATTAATCTGAAAAGAATGAATTTCAGAGTCAGACTTTGGATGTAGGGTAGAAGAATCTTGTGTCAGGAAGTGAGAATGAAATTTTTACCTTTTTAAAAGGTAGTAAAAGAGGAGAACTATTACCTAAAAAGGTCATGAAGGAAAAGGAGTATCTGGTAGCTTAGAAGAAGAGGGCAGGTTGCAATAGTTCAAAGAAATGAACCTAAAGAAAATATAAATATTTACAGAAGACATGGTCTATAGAGAAATATTGGTTATTAAAATGTAGGCACTGAAAATGAACAGGATGTCCCAGAAAAGTCAAGTGTTTAAGTTTAGATAACTTTTCTAACTTTCGAGCAAATCATATAGGATCTTCTTGGGCTTTTAAAGCAATCTCCTGACAGTAGATCCCTATTAATTCTACCCCAGATGATGATGTTTATGTGCACCCTATGCTAATATAATATGTAGGTAAATTCTGAGTCTTGCCATTTCAGAAGGCAATATGGATGGAAGAGAACCAATGTCAACAAAAGAACAGATGAAGAAAACTTGGAAACTGTAAGTTTTGTGAATAGCCCATCTTCTTGAAGAAAGAGGCTTTACAGAGGTGACTATTAATCATTCTCATTTGGTTGCATACCTAACTTTAACATCATAAATGATGAAGAAAAAACTATGTAAATTGAATGAAAATTAAAAGTTATCTGAGTTTATGCACTGGACAACATTTCTGGGACAGTGTGTGTATCCTGAAAATGCTTGTGTACAAGGGACACCAAAGAAAGTGAGGGACTATATTGGTGAGATGTACAAGTATGGTGAATATGTTTAGAAGTAATCAGTCTATAGTGGAAACTTTACAATGGCCATCCAGTACAAAGTGGAAGGTGGCTTTTACAGTTGCAGTGTAGTAGTGAGGTGTAAAGTTTCTTCAATGGTTTTAATAAGTGTTGCACACATATGCTATATATGATAAGTGCAAATTTTTGACTGATCTTATTTTTTGCACAGCTGAGTGGTTGTAACTTAGCTGAACTTTAAACAAGTAAATTTTTACTACTAATATAAATCACTTGTACTGTATTCATA
>JAUUEG010214452.1:0-10048 GCA_032361445.1 Panulirus gracilis | reverse complement strand
GAGGGGGTTGTCATTTCATGTGTGGCGGGGTGGCGACGGGAATGAATAAAGGCAGACAGTATGAATTATGTACATGTGTATATATGTATATGTTTGTGTACGTATACATATGTATACGCTGAAATGTATTGGTACGTATATGTGCGTGTGTGGACGTGTCTGTATATACATGTGTATGTGGGTGGGTTGGTCCATTCTTTCGTCTGTTTCCTTGCGCCACCTTGCTGGCATAGGAGACAGTGACGGGGTATAGTAATGATGATGATAATGTATGTATATATGTGTACGTTGAAATGTATGGGTATGTATATGTGCGTGTGTTGACGTGTATGTATATGCACGTGTATGTGGGTGGGTTGTGCCATTCTTTTGTCTGTTTCCTTGTGGTACCTCGATAATGCAGGAGACAGTGACAAAGGATAATGTGATGAAATACATTTCAACATATACATACACAGACTTATACACATGTAATATTCATACTTGCTGCCTTGATTAGGGCATCAGCAGCCTGTGCTGTCTTAGGTAACATATAAGAAAATTAAATAAACGGCAAGCCAGAGAGATTAGTTTGCTAGGGAGGCAAGCAGTTGTACCACTGCAGCACCCTCTTCCTTTTTGTGCACACTCTTTTGCAATATAGTGAAACACACACTGCCTCAAAATTTACTTTTTTGTGATTAAATGGCTACTTTGCTCCTTTTTTCTTTCAGCTACTCTTGATGTACATGACATTTTACTACTGTGTTTGAATTGGATTTGTTTCTGATTTTGTATGATAATGTGATTTTTCTTCTCTCCAATAGGTGCGTGCCCTTCGAGAGGCTTTTTACCGTCAGAATCTACCCAATTTGACCAACCTGCTGGCAACTGTCCTTATCTTTGGAATAGTTATATACTTCCAGGTTAGTTCACTGTACCTTTTTATTTCTCTAAGAGATTAAACATTAGAAGGGACAGTTTGAAAAATTAAAATGAAATGACAGCGTGAAATGTTAAGTAACAAACAAGACTATGTAGACTTCTGAATATTTTTGGACAAAGAAATAGGTGAAAGATTTGGTATACAAACAGAATTAATCCTTGCTGCTCTCTAATTAAAGTAGAAAGGGAAAACTAAGCTGGAACACCACATGGACTTTTCCATGAAATTGAGCTGAAGAAATACTACTGCAGAAAACCTTTTATGTAAATTTTCCCATCTCCTCTGCATGTAGTGGTATGTCTCATTTTTGACAGCATCCTGAATTTTAAGTTGCACCCAACTGACAGAACCCCAATGATTAGGAATTTGTGACATATGATTGTTGTCTGTATTTTCATGAGAATATAGGTATATAACAACATTGACAAAACTTGCACACAGAGAAGTAGAGTAGAAGAGTCATGCTGGAAAGTCGATTTTAATGTTAAGCTTGATAATAACTGAGCAGATAAACTTTGATATGATGATGAAGGTACTAGTTAGTTAACCAAGAATGAAAACCTGACTTGCTGCATTTGTAATCTATTAGATGCAGAATTACTAGCTTTTATAAGACAGTTAGGTATCTTTGAATCCTGCTTTAAAAGTGTAGATGACCAATTCTACATATCTGTTTAGGAAAGTCAAATGTACCATGTATGTGTTAGAAATGTTTAGAAAAATATACAGCTGAAACTTCATGGGTGGTGGTGATGAACAAGTATATTAAAGGGAACCCTTTGAGCTATGCAATAAGTTTGCCCATGCTTATCTGTTACAGAACCAACCTGAGGAAAGGTTACTTTTGTTTTCAAAAATTATGTGGAATAGGTAACAAATTGGTAACTACATTATACTGTTGATATATTTGATGTACATATTAGTATGATACTAAAGTTATGAATTACACCAGTTACCACAGCTTTCCCTTCTTTATTATAAAGGACAACATAGTCCTCCTGACCCTGACCTGTGCAGCTGAAACATGGATGTAGGATGGGTCACAGAGGTCAAGAATATAGGATTTTGGATTGAGTTATTTGAGAGGAGCAAGTGGTATGGCTAGATGGAATGAAGAAAGTAATGATGGGGTGTATGAAAGATTTGGTATGGCAGGGAATGCAAAGGGAGTGAATTGTTGAGTGGTAAAGTCAGTGAAATGTATTATTTTGAGGTGGTTTGAGCATGTGGAAAGAATGTAAGATGGAAAGTTTACAAGAAGATTGTATGATTGTATATTTAAAGGGGTTGGTATAAGAGAAAGAGCACTAAAGAGAGAAATGAGGGAAGAAGGCATGGAATGGCATTTGTGAGGGAGGCATGTAAAGGGAGACTTTTTGCCTTGGCCACCCTCTTGATGGGACTTTCTAGAGGGAACAGTCATATGAAATATAGAACAGAACAGAACAATTACCAATTACCATTGGGGTGCAGTCTTGTGTGAAAACCAGTAAGAGGGTTGAAAGGTTAGCAAGTTAGAAAAAACAAAATTCCTTTGTATGCAACCTAAGTTTAAAATCAAAGACCACTGATGTCATTAGTCTTAAGCATTCAAGAGATATTACATGCATGTATGTAGTGAGTCAATAATGTTATTTATATATCTGGCATTCAGAATAGTATCCTCTTTCTTTCATGTAGCTGATTTCATCACTACACCATGGGACTTTTGGGTGAGCTGTTGACAGATTCCCTGTACATTCTATCTATTTCAGACTTGTGGAACTATCTGAAAAAAGAATTTGTAAACTTGTCTAAGATGAAGTCCAAACATCCTCTGGAGAGAGAGCTTAGGTTGTTAGACCCTGTTTAGAAATTTCCTTAAAGCCCCATTGCTTAAAGAAAGCAACAATGCATTTTCAGAAAACTGACCAGTCTATTTTAGATCACATAAGAATTTTTGAGTCCATCCAGAGAAGTACAAGAATTTTCATACACTAAAACAATTTATGTAACTCGGAGGCATTTTGGGTAAGATAATGTTTATCGGCTACTGAATCACTAGTATAGTAGGGAGTAGTTAGTAGGCAGCCTCCAACCAGGGAGGTATATTACCGTTACTACCCTTCTGGGTATTGGGAGGGTTAGTGATGGCTGCGTAGTGGGCCAGCACTTTAGTAGTAGTCTTTTCTTTCTGCTTTACCCACACTTGGACTACTGGCATTCTGTCCAGAAACATACAATATCTATATCATGCAAAACTCTTGACAATTTAATTTCCACAGCTCACTCTTTGTAACTAGATTTTCTTGTGGTGAACGCTGTGTGCTAGCCCAGCATTTTGGCAAAATGGTTGGAGCAACAGATAGAAGTAGTAGGTAGGAACATTTTGGTTTGAGCTTTATGTAGTTGTAGTTGGTTAGAACATTGAGGTGGAGCATTAGGTAAAAGTAGTCAGTAGTAACATTAGGTATGAGCCTCTACAAACACTTTACTAGACTTGCCCTCTGCCAGTGGCCTGTTAAGGGTGAGGCACTAGCAGCTAAGTAGTGGCTTTGGAGTTCACTAGTTATGGAGACTCTACTGCCGTGGCCACCCCCTTGAGTGAGTTCCAGAAGGAAACAGGCATCAGAAATGTAGATAGAGATATAATCGCATATTGTGGTATTTTAGGCTTGATAGACCATTGAAGAAATGGTGATCAATACACTTCACAAAATTCTTTGACAAGGGTGATCACTGTCTCTGTCCACAATATATTTAAAGTAGGAGTAATTTGTGAATGGTGATGGATTTAAAACTTCCTAACATGGGGTGACAAGTACTTAATTATGTATTACACAGTGATTCCGTGTGTTTCTGTCTCTTCATTTATCTTTCCCATGTTTGACCGATAAAAACACAAACCAAAACTTCCTGTCACTTGCACTTTAATTTTTAATGTGGTTGTACACCTGCAGAAGACAGAGAGATTACTCTTTGGTATAAATAAAGTTTTCCAGTGCATTACTGATGACAGTGTTTAGTGATGCTGACAATCCAATGTTTGGGAAATGTAGAAACAGAACAATTAAGAGCACAGGGCACATATTACCAGTTATTACTGGAAAAGAAAAGTAAAAGATTAAGATTGCATAATCCTTAGCAAGTGCAGCAAAGCTTAGTGGTTCTTGATGTTAATAGGGTAGAATCTGCATTTGTAAAACAAGAAAGTCATAACTAAGACATATTTCAAAGCACTTATGATCTCCAAGGTGGAATACTGTTGTTACATCTTGTATGGGTAAATATGGAGCATTAGAACATCACATGTATGTAGCCCACATTGATTGACAAGAGTTAATTGATTTAGAGACTGGCAAAATATTGGTATGCACATTAGGGAAGGTGAACTATTAAAGTGTATGCACAGAAAATCCTGGAATGTGATCATGCTCTCAAGGATTGTTCTGTATTGAAATAAGATGCATGGAAGACTTCGAAAATATCAGCATAGTGCAGAGATAACATGAAAATATCAGCATAATGTGGAGATATCTTGGTTCAATAACAGTGGCATAGATATGGGTTTCTAAACTTTTCCTTGATTTACTTCTAAATATTAGCAAATGTGGACCACCCAGTAAAGGATTTAAGGACCCATTGCATAGACATAAAAAAAAAAAAAAGTGTACTTTAGTAGCAAGAATTTAATTGGTATGTGAACGTGCAGTCTGTGGCCATGCAAAACACTGTTGATTAAGGAATAACATTGCAACTTTGCAACTTTCCTGTAAGTTTGGTATTACTCAAATGAAGTTAACCTAACAAACATGTAATTCAGTTAACAAATAAAACAAAGGGGGGGTTGAGGAAATTGATAAATATTTGGTAATTGGTGAAGAATATTTGTTGCAAATCACATGATGCTAGTTGAACTTGCTAAAATATGATGCCTGTAAACTGTATTTGCTTGACTGTTGAAACTTGTTTTAACCAGGGGTTCCGAGTAGATCTTCCAATCAAGTCTGCTCGTTACCGTGGCCAGTACTCATCATACCCTATCAAACTTTTCTACACCTCCAACATTCCCATTATTCTTCAGTCAGCACTTGTCTCCAATCTCTACATCATATCACAGGTTAGTAACCTTGTGTAAGAGGCTGAAGGTATTGTATGTATCAATTAGTTGTGTGAATAAGAAGAGGATCTGTGCATCTGCAGTAAACCATATGAATGATAATGCCATCTTTCCATCTAGTAGATGTATAAGTTGCATGGAGATTTTTTTTAAAGATTTTTATCAAAATGACTTCAGTAATCTAGAAACCTGATTGATAAATGTAATGCACTATTATGGTTGATTCGGAGTTGATTGGTTCTTTTTATGATTTCAGCCTCGTAAGATTGAATTATGAGGGTTCAATTTTGTAAAATGATTTTATTAACTTTTCCAGATGTTAGCAGTTAAATTCCAAGGTAACTTCTTTGTTGGTTTACTGGGTGTGTGGGCAGACACTGGATCTGGAGGTCCTGGGCGTGCTTCCTACCCAGTAGGTGGCTTGTGTTACTATATGTCCCCGCCAGAGTCATTTGGACACATCCTAGAAGATCCTTTTCATGCTGTTATCTACATTGCCTTCATGCTTGGGTCCTGTGCATTCTTCTCCAAAACCTGGATTGAAGTTTCGGGCTCTTCTGCAAAGGATGTAAGTGACCGTTTTAGATTAGGATTGTATTTTTGCATTACATTTTGTTATAAAACATGAATCATTCTGGAATGATATGAATATTATTTAGGTTATAACTTTGTGGTTTGTCTACCATCACTAATAAGTACTCTAGTAGGTTTTCATTTATACAGTGATTATGCAGTTGGATTTTTTAACCATAGTTGCTTATAAAGAACAAGAAATTTTTCTCCCATAGCTTCCTTTCCTTAGCTGCAGATGCTAATGAAGCTCATAAGCCGAGACAGTTTTCTTAGGCAACAAAAATATGGAAGTCTTCCTCCTGAATGCACCTATGCTGATAGCTTATCCTTGTTTTACCACTTGCGCAAATTCTGTGAAGATGGAATGACTTATCTAGACACACGATCAGAAATTATTTGCATTAACAAAGTCCTTCAGTGCATATAGTTAGTTTTTAAGATTCCTTTTTTATCATAGATTTTTTATAATAGTTATTCATATTCAGCCAAGCATCTGTTCACGAGAGGATTTGGGAATTCACTAAATCCTATAGTGCAAATCTTTTTATTGAATCCAAGTATTATTGATAATAATGAAATATTTTTCCTCATTAGAAGTTTTTTTTTTTATTTTACTTTAATCTTTTCAAGATATTAAGAATGTGATTTTTTCATCCTTGTTGATACAATTCATGGAAAATTTTACCCCATGCAGTGCTGTTGGAAAAAATTGGCGTGATAGGGCCTGTGCCAGTATTTTCTGCCCATTTATATCATACCCCCAAAACATGACTGAAATGACGAAAAATACTGGGGCAGGTTATGAACATTGGTTGGAAGGGGCCCCCCCCAGGGCAGCAACAGGTGGTGGTCAGTCTGCCTTGAGCTATTTTGGGGGTTGATGTTTTTTCTGTTGTCCCCCTGACATCTGCTTTTTTACCCAACCCACATGTGCTTTGTGGTGGGTTTATGCTGCAATGCCTACCCCCAAGGATTTGTCTAAAGAAGATATTGCTGCTGTTGTACCCTTGTACATGGTAGAGGAGTGTAATAAAGAAATTGCTGAAACTAAGGGCTGGCACTATGAGGTGCACAAAGATGGACAAAGCACTTTATTGACTGTGGTGGCATTGACATTTCTACCCAGAAACGACTTGGACGACCTCGTATCGCTTCCCAGTGCACTGTGAAGGTTATCCAGCATCAAGTAAGCAAGAATCCACATATTTCAGCACAATAGTTAAAGGAAGACAACCCTAGGCTACTTGGTCATGTGTTTATACATACTGTTCTTAGCTGGCTTCATGATTTGAAATTCAAGAGGTGTATGCTTGGCAAGAAACTGCTTCTGACGGACCACCAGCACAAGAATAGACTCGCATTTTCCATGAAATATTTGCAGTGGAGCAACGAAAATTGGAAGAAAGTGTTATGGTCTGGTGAGACTACATCTGATGTTACTGGCAGCTGTAGGGGCAAAGTTTACCGAAGGCCATGTAGTGACCCTTACGAGGTTTAGGGAGCTTTTGGAAGTTTTGTATTTACGTCAAAGTGTGATTAGAAATCAGAATTGATACCTGGAGCTATTGTGTGAAGAATTCTCTGACTGTTTTGAGAAGACTGGTTGTGCTATTTTTATGCAAGATGGTGTACTGTGCCATGCTGCTAAATTAAAACGTGACCGGTTTGCATTTTGTGTTCTGACGTACATTCAGGATTGGCCAGGTAACTTGCCTGACCTTAACCCTATTGAGAACGTGTGGTCGATTGTAAAGTCACAGTTGTGTGGGTAGGATACATCCAGCATTCCTAAGCTCTAGGCCGCCATTCAGGATATTTGGGACAACCTTGACCCTACATACTTTCAGTATGCAGCATCTGTTCCCAAGTGTCTTTAGGATTGTATTAAGGCTAAGGGATATCATACGAAGAACTAAGGGTGGGGTTTGAGTACCTGTTTTATATTGTTTATTGATATTTTTATATGATGTCACACTGTAAGTATGGCACACCAGTTTTATCCTTCGGCACTGTATGTTACTTTGAAATTTTCTTTTAACAAAAATTGGATTCGCACAATATCCAAATAGTCACAGTTTTGGCCTAAGACTTGCTGAAGGGTGTTTTTTCCCCACAACTTATCTTGCACCTTCAGGAGAGAGCCATGCTAACTAAGCCATTTTGGCAAATTCTTATTGTAGGATCTCTCTCTCTCTCGTCACAAAATTATTTTGATGAAATATTTATTTATCTCCTTTTCATATTCTCGTCTAAAAAACTTCCATAGAAATTAGAAATTTTTATTTTTTATTACAGTAAGTGCATTGAAATTATCTTCTTACTAGGTCGCTAAGCAACTAAAGGAGCAACAAATGGTGATGCGTGGTCATCGTGAGAAGTCTATGATCCATGAGCTGAACCGATACATTCCAACAGCAGCAGCTTTTGGTGGTCTCTGCATTGGTGCACTGTCTGTCTTGGCTGATTTCCTTGGTGCTATTGGCTCAGGCACAGGTTGGTATTGTTGTCCTATCCTTTTCAGATTGAGAATGGTGTTGGTTACCTGTACCTGAGCTTTTGCAAAATTAATTCCCATGAAAGGTTCATATCTGTATGCATTTCATTTATGCTGTGAAAGTGAGAATGGAGTTGATATATAGGTAAAAGCTTACTATCCACCCACTGTCCCAGAACCTCTGCAGAGAGTTCACTGTTTATGGATAGTTGATCACCTGCACATTATAGAAGTCAAACCACAAATCCTGTTTTGCATGAAACATTTATGTTTTTCCTGGTTTGATATATTTGTACCATATACACCATGCAGCACATACACCAAATTTGGGAATGGCATCCCTACCCTCTTTTCGGTTTGCAGGTTAGAAACTATTAACTTCAATTATGTGGAATTGATTTTACCCCAAGAAAAGATGAATTTTTGCTTTTGATCCTCCCCAAGTAAACTGGATTTTTTCTAAGTGAAGTATGTAGTAGTTGCTGTAACTTGTGGGTTAAGTACCTAAATCCTCCACAAATTATTTCATTTATTCTAGTTAATTTGATTTAGATGAAAGTAATTAGGTTCTGAAGGCCAAAAAATATGCGTAGATTGCTCCAAAATTATTTTAACACTAGACTTCATACGTCAACAAACACAATAAAGGATTGATTGTTCATGTTATGAGATATGATTGGTGTTTAACGAATTGCCTGTCACTGAATCGCTAGTAGTTTAGTCCTCCACCTTTCCTTCTGGCATATGATCATGTGTCAGCAGAGAATTTATCAAACATTTTGTCCATGTTGTCCAGGTCCTTTCAGCAGATCATTACTTAACCATTAAAAGGGGAGGTGAGGAGCCTAGTTCCTCACATAGTGGCAGGGGAAGTAATGAGCGATATTCCTCAAGTACTGATGGGGGAGTTCAGGAGCCTTGATCGTCAGATATTAGCAGTGAAAGTTAGGAGCATTGTTTCACAAGTACTGGTGGGTTAGGTGAGGAGTCTTGTTCCTCAGGTACTGGTGAGGAAGGCAGTTTACTAGCTCATCCTCTGTAGCATCTAGAACATTGCGTGGTCTGTGTTCCATCAAGAATCCATTGATAACTCCATTGTTTATGATAGGAGATTCAAGATTGGCTGCAAATTATGAAAATTTGCAAAATTCAAAAAGAGTTATAATAGACGTACCCAGGAATTTGTAAGATATTGATTTGAATTTCAGGAATTATGACTTGACTGAGTACCAAGAAAAGACTAAAAACATTTAAAGGCCTCATTTGCCCACATCCAATTTTCTTGCTTTTGTTTTCTATGCTAGGTCAATTTTTCCCACATTAGTCAGATAGTATCTGGAACAGATGAAGTAAGGCTTCATTTGCTCACAACCATTCTATAGTTATGTACTGTGCATGGAAACCACAGCCTCCTTTCCACAAGCAGGCCCCACATACATTTCCATGGTTTACCTCAGCTGCTTCACATTCCCTGTTTCAGTCCGTTGACTGCACGACTACCCATGTATACCACATCATTCCAGTTAACTTTCTCTCATGCATGCCTTCACCCTCCTACCTTTTCAGGTCCCATCATTCAAATTCTTTTTCGCTTCATCCTTCCAACTCTAATTTGGTTTCTCCGTTTTCCTTGTTCTCTCCACTCCTGATTCATGTATCCTCTTTATCTTCCTCTCATCACTTATTTTATCCATATGTCCAAACCATTTTAGCACACCCTCTTCAGCTCTCTCAGCCACAAACTTTTTATTACGTTCTAATTGATAGGCTTGTAAAAGAGAGACTTTTGGATGTTAATGTGTTGAGATGGGCAGCTGAAGGGATGTCTGATCACTATCTTCTGGAGACAAAGGTGAAGATTTGTAGAGGTTTTCAAAAAAGAAGAGAGTGGTGAGAGTAAGTGAGCTTGGGAAGGAGACTTGTGTGAGGAAGTACCAGGAGAGACTGAGTACAGAAT
>JAUUEG010214341.1:0-10049 GCA_032361445.1 Panulirus gracilis | reverse complement strand
GTGTATGTATGTATATGTCTCTGTATTTGAATGTATATGTGTGAGCATGGGCATTTATGAATATGTGTGTATATAAGTGGATGGGCCATTCTTCGTCTCCACCAGAACTGTATCATCTGCAAACAACAACTGACTCACTTCCCAAACTCTCTTATCCCCAACAGACTGCATACTTGTACCTCTCTCCAAAACTCTTGCATTTACCTCCCTAACTACCCCATCCATAAACAAATGAAACAACCATGGGGACATCACACACCCCTGCCACAGACTGACCTTCACTGGAAACCAGTCACTCTTCTCTCTTGCTATCTGTACACATGCCTTACACCCTTGGTAAAATCTTTTCACTGCTTCTAGCAGCTTACTTCTCACACCATATACTCTTAAGACCTTGCACAAAGCATTTCTATCAACCCTATCTTGTGCCTCCTCCAGATCCATATATGCTACATACAAATCCATCTGTTTTTCTAAGTTTTTCTCACACATTTTTCAAAGCAAACACCTGATCCACACATCCTCTACCACTTCTGAAACCACACTGCTCTTTCTCAGTCTGATGCTCTGTACATGCCTTCACCCTCTCAATCAATACCCTTCCATACAATTTTCAATGAATACTCAAAACGTATGCCTTTGTAGTTTGAACACTCACCTTTATCCCCTTTACTTTTGTACAGTGGCACTATGCATACATTCCGCCATTCACCAAGATCCATACATACATTGAATATCCTTACCAACCAACCAACAACACAGTCACCCCCTTTCTTAATGAATTCTACTGTAGTACTATCCACACCTGCTGCCTTGCCAGATTTCATCTCCTGCAAAGCTTTCACTCTCTCTTCTCTCTTAACCAAACCATATATATATTAGAAAGGATCACTTTAAATGCTGTGATGTACATTTATGATTGATAATAGGTTTAATTGGCAGGGGAATAGTGCGCAAAGTCAAGGATGGAAGGCACACGACACCCCCACCCAGCAGTACAGCCTATGTCGCCATGGCAGCAGCAACAGTACCAACAATCAGGCCAGCAGTTTCAGCAGCCAAGATCAGGACAGCAGTTCCAGCAACCAAGGTTAGGACAACAGTATCAGCAACCAAGATTTCAACCACAGTACCAGCAGTCAGAATTTAGACAGCAGCATCAGTCAGGATTAAGTCAACATTTTCAACAGTCAGAATTAGTGCCGCTACACCAAGAAATTAGCTTGAGTCAGTTTCACCAGCTTGCAGGATTTGGCCAACAGCACCAACAGTCGAGGTTGACACAGTCAAGATCAAGTGAACAGTTTCCTCATATATACCCACAGTTACCAAAACCACAACAAAGCCAGCATAATTATGATGACAAACAGCACGATTATCAGAGTCACCAGGCCAGTGTATCAGGGCAACAGCAGCCTCTTTCTCCCATCCCCCAACAACAAAAAGAGGCAGAAATCATGTCCTTGTTGAAAGAGCTTAATAAAAACTCTCACATTCAAATTCATCCACTTGATATGCATCGGGATGAAGAAATAACATCCCCAGCCAGTCTGAGTGAGGGAATGTCAGCATTTTCTCCCAACAGCCGTAAAGAAACAGAGCCAAACAAGGAGCTGCAGTCTCAAGTAAGACAAACAGAAACATCTGTGAATGCTCGTGTTGGTCTCCACTGTCCTCCTTCTGTTCACCAAGCTTCTGTTGAGGGTGTAAGCTCCACAGATGATGGTAATTTGGCTGCAGTTAAAGTCTCTATGGAGAAAAATTTGATGCATCTTCCCCCATCACCAAGTGACTCGCCGAGTAAGCTATTATGTTCCAAGACATCTCATGCTCCAGCTTCCCATGACCTCCCACGTTATGACTTTACAAACATTACAAGACCAAACAGAGGTTTAGCTGATCCATCAGAAGGGCAGCGTGGAGCTGCAGTGTCTAATGATTGCAGCCCATCAGTTGAAACTTCCTTAAAAAATTCTAACCCATCTGTTGATCATTCAGAAACTACTTTCCGCAGCAGTGCCAGCCCATCAGATGAGAGACTAAACCCTGTTGTCCGTGATCGTTCCAATTCATGTGGTAATCATCTCAACCGTGTTGATGGTGATGATTCTAATTCCTCAGATGGCCAACTCTCATGTGCTTTACGTGATGATGCAAACCCATTAGATGAGCAGTTAGACTCTGTTGTTCATGATGATTCCAACTTGTCTTTAAATCATCTTGAGTCTGTTGACCAAAGTGACTGTAGTCCATCAGATGACCACATAGACACTGCTTTACGCGATGATTCAAATCCATCGGTCGATCAGTTGGAAAAAGCTTTACACGATGATTCCATCCCATCAGTTGACCCACTCGACTCTGCCGTTTGTGATGATTCTAATCCTTCTGTTGACCAGCTTGAATCTACCTTGTGCACTGATTCAAGTTATCCAGTTGGTCCATCAAAGGATCAGTCAGGTTCTGCCTTAGGTGATTTCAATCCATCTGATAGCCAAACAGGATCTGCATTATGTGGTGATGCCAGTCCTTCCGATCATCAGCAAGTACCTGAATTGTGTGATTACTCCAACCAATCAAGTAATAAGCCAGAATCTACAGTGCCTGAAAATCTAATGTTTTCAATTAGCTCAAGAAAAAATAAATAAGACAATGAATTTCTTAATTCCAACTCACCAGCTGATCATGTGAACACTAGTGCAGAAAATGAATCACGCTTTGTAACTGGGTCATCTAAGGCTCAGTCAAGATCAGCAGTAACTGACGATGCCATACCTTCACGTCAGACAGAAGATGCAGTTAGGATTAGTTCTAGCCCTTCAGTCAGTCATCCAAGACGTACAAAAGAGGATGATTCCCGTCAGTTAGATAATAAACAAAGAACTGAAACCTTGGCTAATTCAAACTCTTTTGACGCTCAGCCAGAAACTACAGCACAGGATGATTTTAATGCATCAGGTGAGTCCATTTCTAACTCATCAAACTTGCAACCAACTACCACATTACCAAATTATTCCACCCCATCAGGAGTTACTTTAGAAGATGATTCCAACTCTAGTGACAAGCCAGATAGAACTAATGACAAGCCAGTAAGAACATCACAAGATGATTCTCATCCTTCATATGCTGCACCAGCAATTAAATTTCCAGATGACTCCACCCCATCAGATAGTTCATCAAAAACTCCATTACAAGTGAATTTCAAGTCATCAAATACTCAGTTAAGATCTGCAATACGAAATGATTCCACCCTGTCAGATGATGAACCAAGAATTTCGTCACGAGATAATTCTAATCCTTCAGACAGTCCACCAGTAACTATGTTACAAGATTCCAACTCATCAGATACTCAGGCGGGAACTGCATTACAAAATAATTCCACCTCATCAAATGATCAGCCTGGAACAGACTTAGCTAAGCCTAAGCCACTAGGTTCTCAGACAGGAACTTCTGTTCATAATTATTCCAGCCAGTCAGATAGTCAGCCAAAAACTGCACCACATAATTCAGACCCATCAGGCTCTAAAGTGGGTACTTCTTTCAGCAGTTCACATCCATCAAATGATAAATCAGAAACTGCATCACAAGGTAAGCCTATTTCTCCAGATACCCAAAAAAGACCTTCATTACGTGAATCCAGACTGTCAGATTTTCGGTCTGGAAATGCAGCACGTATGCATTTCAACCCATCAGATGATCGGCCAGGAATTGTGTCTAAAGTTAATTCCAGCCTTTCGGCTGAACCATCGAAAGAACATGGAGAGAGCACAGTGATTTCTGGCTTAAGCCATCCCAGTAACCCAACAAACAGTGAATCATACCCTGTATTGCCTGTCACTTTAAGTTCAGGATGTGATTCGGAAGATGGTCAACCAGAATCTGTCATAGAGAAAGATAGTGGCATTCAAATGCTTGATAAAATTTCTGAGCCAGGCTCTTCAGTAGCTACAAGAGCAGGAGACACTAATCCAGTGCCTGTTTCAGTTCCTGAAAATAGAAGTAACTTGGATGTTATTTGCTCAGGTGCATCACCTGCAAAAGATGACTGTTTTCATTTTGTCGAGATCAAAGGTACCCCAGTGAGTGTTTCTGCAAAATTATTTGCTGATCCCTTACCTGCTGATCCATTTGAAAGCCAGGATATCAAACCTACACGATCAGAATTACTTTCTGAGGCTCTTCGGTTTAAGGAGAGTAATATCCATACCAATAAGAATGACGATGTCCAAGAAATCCATAGTGATCTTCATAATATTCACGGTATTCATACCAGTAACAGTGCTGATATTGAGAGAATGCCTGCTGGTAGTGATGTTCAAGAGGTCTCTATTGATCACGAAAGAGATTTACAACTAGTAAGTAGTGAGGACCACCTTTCAAATGACAGTGAACCTACACACTTTTTTGAGGAAAATATTGTATATGTCTGTGAAAAACCTGTGTCTGCAGTATGTCATGTGTGTGAAACTAATGTTGATAGTTCACGATATAAATATCACCTCTTCTTTGGCCATCTTCAGTGTGGACATTGTAACAGACGGTTAGTGGGATGTGATATGCTACAAGATATGATGGATTCCAAAAAATCTGTCTGCAAGAAAAGTGAGTCACAAGAACATAGTTTTAAAGATTGGACCCTTGATCCCATTGAATTTTTGTCCTATTACATACGTAAGGAACTGGTGATAAAAAGATTTTGTGCAAGCTTAAGTGGTCCGCCAACAGTATCTGAGATTGTCGATGAAATTGATGCTTATGTGGCCAAGCTATCCTCGCTAGCAACCTGTTCTCCTTGGAAGACAGCTATTGCTAAATGTCACAAGTACGTTACAGAAAGAAAAGCAGGTGCAAAAGGAAAGGATGCTGGCAATAAGAAAACAATTGTGTCAGTTGGATATCCTGTTTCAAAAGGAAAGTTTACCATCAAGCCATTTTTTATGACAGGTGGGCATACTAGTGCAAAAGAAAGTTCTACCATCAAACCGGTTACACCACCAATACAATCTTGTGCAGCTCTTAATGCCCAGAAAATTATTGAACCTTTAGGGCGCCCTAGTTCTCAGTGTCAGTCAGCAGTAGCTCCAGCAGGACAGCTTAAGGTAACTGGTTTAGAGAAAGTGAGACAGCCTACTGAAGCACTTGCACTAGATGAACCTGGTCTAGCAGTAGCATCAACATCAAAGTGCGGCAGTATCCCAGGAGAGACGTCTGGTAGAAATTTTTCAGCCAAAGAAACATCCCAAAGTGGGAATAAATCAAGGCAGAGTGGAGCTCTCTTATTAAAGTATCTTAGTGCAGGTTTGAATAAGAAAGGAAAGTATAGTAAGACCTCACCAAAGACTGCTGATGATGGTAAGAAACAGTCGAACCTAATAAAGGTTCCACATTTGAAAAATACTTTTGTAAAAGCCCCTGCTGATGGCAACTACCTAGTCGTGTATTATCCCAGCCAGCCATGTCCAGAGAATTGTCCAAATTGTTACTGTCGATTTGATGCATCCAAGGTAACGGTGAACTGCATTACATCCGTCATAACCAACAAATGTGTGGAATGTGCCCTAACGATATATATCTTACAAGATCCTCCAATGGATTCATCACAAATTGTCAGATTGCCTAACAGAAGGAAAGGAACACCCTACAAATTTACAGGTCCAGAATCAAAGAAGAGCCGGAGGAAGTAGCTTGCCACTTGTGGTAACAATTATTTTCTTATGGTTTAGTTTTCAAATGATTTTTTTTTTTTTTTGTCTACATTCTTCCCTTTCATTTTAATGAGGTATAAGAATGCCTCCACAAGTACACATTAATTCTGTTAATTGTAGGTAAATTATCTTTCCTCAGTTTTTAAGTAAAACTATGTTTGTTCACAGAATATATATATATATATTCTTTATCATACTTTGTCGCTGTGTCCTGCATTAGTGAGGTAGCGCAAGGAGACAGACAAAAGAATGGCCCAACCCACCCACATACACTCTTATATACAGTTTTTAGTAGTGTTTTAGTGGATTTTGAATGATTATAGTTGCATCATAATGATTTTTATTCTCCCAACTCAGCCTCTTGGAGGAAATGCAGGAGAAAGCCTTGACACACCTAGAGTACTCCCACCTGTTGATTCTGATGAAACGATTTCTTCCACATCACGAGATGATGTTAATGTTACTTCTGCCATGGTCACATCCACATCCACCCTCACCACATGCAGTGTTGCTGCGCCATCTCATCCACAAACTGCTACATCATCTTGCTGCACTCCACCACAGCCTTCTGCCAGGTAAGAAGGAAACCATGATTAAGGGTAAATAGTTGATATAGCTAGATAAAGTTAGATGAAATGAAAAATGGAACAGACAGAACAGTAAATATAGCAACAAATAATACAAGATAGAATAACTTAGTAGGTCACATTTCATCAGGTTTCTTATGTTGTTCTTCATTTCCCTCACCAACTTATGAATATCATAGATGTTTCTCTTGATAATTTGATTCACCCAAAAATTTATGAACATAATATCCTTGGGGTCACTGTTTACTCAAGACCCTCAAGTACACAGTTGTGCACTTATAATGGTTATAGAAGTGCTGAGGGCAAAAATTTTGTCACATTATGGTCTTGGAAGAGACATTTATAGGCTATTGTTCTATATATCTGATGCTTCTTCCCACTGGAACTCCCTCAAGGGGTTGGCCACGGAAATAGAGTCTCCATAACTGGTGGACTCCGGTCCCACTTAGCCTTTAGTGCCTCACCCTTAACAGGCCACTGACAAAGTGTAGCTCTAGTACATGTTTACAGAAGTTCCTACCTAATGTTCCTATTGACTACTACTACCTAATATGTCTAATAAGTCGGCTGAATATTTAAAGAGGCAGGATTTTTGTTGGCACATTAATTGATGTTGGCCATTGTTTCCTTATAGGACATCCAATGATGGTGGCTCATGTTCAAGTTTTAATCCACCCCGTGTGAATGGGATTATAGCCAATAATTACAGAAACAGATGAGCTTTACAGCAAAATGATTATTCTGTACTTTGACATTTATGAGACCACCGACTGTCTCCTTAGATCTTTATGTTATAGTATGAAATATGGAAGATTCAGAAGAAAATAAAGAACTTTCACCAACAAAATAGTCAGATCCGATGCATTGAAGGCACAGAGAACTAACTTCAGACCCTTTGCACTTGGTAGCTTTTATTGGTTATCATGATAAATCATAATTGCCTGGAATGTAATTAAAAGGTATGCTGTTCAAGGTGTTTCTTTAATTGCTCTTATGTTGTTTTGATATTTCAGAGTGGTAGAAGTTGATGGAGAACCAGACAAGGAAGAAGGTGCATCCAGGCACCTTTTCCTTAATGTATCTTCAGCAGCTGAGGCAGGACAACAGTCAAGCTCTGTGATCTCTACACCCACACCTGTCATCACTGCAGGGTTAGTTGTATCTTTTATCTTTCCTTTATATCATGTAAGTCAAGTAATTGACAATATTTGCATGTTTAAGCAGACGTACTAAATTCCTTTGATGCTGGACAAAGGAAGTAATCAAAGGCTGAGATCTGCACAAAGCATTTAATGATTTTAGTATGTTATGAATGTAAATGTATATCCCCGGGGATAGGGGAGAAAGAATACTTCCCACGTATTCCCTGTGTGTCATAAAAGGTGACGAAAAGGGGAAGGAGTTGGGGGCTGGAAATCAGCTCGCCATCTTAAAGGACGTCCATAGTCAGAAAAACATTTCATAGGACATGAGCACAGAATACAAGCTTGGGGAGTCACCAACTTTCATCCCACTCGGGAACCAATACTGGGCACAACCCAAGACCGGTTATGAATAGGTTACTTGAAATTTTGCACACGATGAAATCTCAGACAGCTATCATGTGGTCAAAAAGTAAGTCACTAGGTTGTTTTAAGTAAAAGAATTCAAATTATAGTATTGGCATGTTTCTTTGTTAATGGTGATTCTAAGTTATAACCGAATGTTGGAAAACAAAGAAATTTCTGGCTTTTATCAATAGGTAATGACTCAGAGTGGGTGGACATGACAGATGCAGAGCTACAGCATATCATGAAGAAAGGGTCTGATGGAAAGACTAATGGAGGTTTGGTAAGACGGGAATCCCTCGCTGCTACACCTCCCTTGCCCCCACTCTCACCAGAGGGAACACCTCACCCTTCCCCTCGATCCTCACCACCAAGGCATCGCAAATATAGTCTCTCCTACAGGTATGTTGTACAAGTATTGACACTGCAAACTGATATTTGCTTTCTTTTGATGATAAATATCTGTGTATAGAAAAAGTTTGTAATTGTCAACATAACTGTGTGAAGGAAAGAACCTTAATTCATCTGGAATTCTGTGCTTTTCTCTGCAACACTGCCAGACATTTTGAATATATAGTACATATAATGATGCAGTAGTTTCCAAATATTTGTTTAATTGTAATTAAAACAGGCTTAGTACTTCTCATGAAAGCATCAGTTAAGCAGAGATTGTGAGCATTGTTTGATTAGTGCACTAGCATATGGCTTGCAAATTTGTCCTTGGTTATTCCAGTTTAAGAGTTATCAATTGCAACCCACAGCTGCAATGGTCTCAACAAACCTGACCTCCTGGAGGCTGCTGGACGGGATGGGGGTAAGAGGACGAGCCAGGACGGAAGAGCTGGTAGCAGTTCTCAGAACAGTTCTCAGTCAACACCCAGGAGAGGAGGAACCTCTCAAATGCAACAAGCACATAGCAGGTGAGATAAAGATCATTCTTAGTTAGCAGCACATAGATACAAAGGTCAAACCACTGTGTTTACTTGTCAGATATGCATAACTAAACAGTGATTATAAACTCTTAAACCACGTGGGTATGCTTACTTGGTCTCCAGTTTTGAATATGACTGTGCTGTGCATCATCTAAGGGTTTTTAGGTTAACTTTGCAGGCAAGAAGGCCTTTGGTTACCATATGCAACATTCTGGAATGGGAAGCAGAGAGAAATTTGACAGGAAACTCCTTGCTCTCATGTTTCTAACTAGTTTATTAAGAGAAACTGGTTGATATAGAAAATGCATGCTGAGAAGTACTTCCTATGATTCAATTGATAGAGATATGTGATCCTCATATATTACAGCATTTTCTCTTAAATGCAGTTTAGGGATTAATCTTTGTATTGTTTATCTATCTATATCTCTAATGTCCATTCCCTACGGGAACTCCCATCAAGGAATGGCCACAGCAAGTCTCCACTTATCCCTGTTTTTACATGCCTCCCTCATATGCACCATTCTATGCGTGCAAAATTGTCATAAAATGGGTGCTGTTGTACATAGGTAATTTAACTCAACCACTGATGGTTCCTCTAGATCGCTCAAACTTATATACAGAGCAACCAAAACTTAGCTGAAGCCTGTTTCATAAAGCCCTTCATCACAAAAACAGTTTAACTGTAATTTTATCATGGTAACACTGCTTTACAATTGGTGTATACTGTTATAAGTTGTGGAATAATATTTCAGAATCATTTCTAACTGGTACTTAAGAAAGTTACAAAAACGAGCAGGAGTTGGCAGAAGGAAACCCTTCCCTCATGTTTCAGTTTCTAAAAGTTAGAACAGAAGGAGCTAAGATAGTTAGCGTGCCTGGGGAAAGGAAACAGATGTTCAGGCTCTGAATAACACAAAGCTCAAGGATAAAGGGGAAGCATCTGCAACTTCCTCAAAATTTCCCACATGCCCAGAGATTCATGCTATGGAAGGTATCACCATTTTATCTAGCTTTCCAAAAAACGCACAGGCAATCAGAGAGATGACAGAGATTTGGTGATTAAGGAATGAGAGTTAAGGCGAGATTGAAAATAACTGAAGTAAAAGCAATAGAACAATAGCTGGAAGGATTAGAAAAGTCACCCTTCTTACTGATGGGTTATATCAGTGCATGTTTCCAAGATTTGGCAAGTTTTCTGCCTTTAGGTAACAGTTAAACACATGAGCAAGTTCACATGTAAACTTCTGTAAAATGGGATAGGGGTTGCTACTCATTCCT
>JAUUEG010213900.1:0-10052 GCA_032361445.1 Panulirus gracilis | reverse complement strand
GTGTATGTATATATATGTATACGTTGAAATGTATAGGTATGTATATGTGCATGTGTGGATGTGTATGTATATACATGAGTTTGTGGGTGGGTTGGGCCATTCCTTTGTCTGTTTCCTTGCGCTACCTCATTAATGCGGTAAAGAGCGACAAAGTATAATAAATGATAAAAAAATACATATTCCTACTTGCTTCCCTTCATCCATATATGGGAACATTATCCCTGGGGATTGATGAGAAAGAATACTTCCCATGTATTCCTTGCACGTCGTCAAAGATGACTTGAGGGGAAGGAGCGGGTGGCTATAAATCCTCCCCTCTTGTTTATACTTTTCCAAAAGAAGGAATAGAGAAGGGGGCCAAGTGAGGATTCCCTCTTAGGCTCTGTTCTCTGTTCTTAACACCACCTCGCTAAAGCGGGAAATGGCGAATACGTTTGAAAAGAAAAATTATGGGAACATCTGTGAAGAGTGCAAATGGTCCTGATGGCATCCATCCGTGTACTGAAAGAGTGTGCCTCTGAACTTGCACGTGTGCTTGCTCTTCTGTTCTGTTTCTGTTCGAAAACCATAACTTTTCCTTCTCCATGGAAGCATGCATTGATGGATCCCATCCATAAGAAGGGTTAAAGTTCTGACCCCTTTTAACTATCATCCTATTGTTTTGACATCTACCTTTTCCAAAGTCTTCAAATCTCTCCTCAACTCCCACATCCTTAAACACCTCAAAAATCACTGTCTTCTCTCTGATCACCAGTATGGTTTCCATAAGGTTAGATCCACAGGTGATATTCTTTCCTATCTTAATAATGTCTGGTCATCATCCCTGAAAGATTTTAGGGAGTCATGTGTAGTTGTCCTTGACATATCTAAGAATTTTGACAGGGTGTGGCATCGGGTTGTATCTCATAGCTCCCCTCTTATGGCTTCCCTCCCTCACTTAGGTTGATATATCTCTGTGGTCGTTGATGGTCAGCTTCCCCCCTTTTCTCCTTCAGCAGTGGTGTCCTTTAAGGTTCTCTTTTTCTCAGTGATATCCTCTCTTCCACTGATAATCCAATGCACTCATATGCTTATGACTCAACACTGCATTCATCCGCATCCTTCAATTCTGCTCCCTCTTCTCTCACTTGATCTGCATCTCATCTTGACATGGCATCCTCAGTAAACTCAGACTTGGACATGATATCTCAGTTGGGTACACAAAATCTTGTTTAGTTTAATGCCTCCAAGACCCACTTTCTACCCATCTCTCTATCAAAACTCCTCACTACTCTTGTCCATCCTTTGACAGTTCTGTAATTCTACCTCTTGATTCATTGAACATCTTGGTACTAATGTAACATCCACTCTTTCTTGGAAACCCCACCTTACAGGAATAGATAACTTTGCCTCTAAGAAACTGGATGTCCTTTTTAGATGTCAAAACTTCTTTTCTGAAGAGTTGCTCTGTTTATACAAGAGATTGATTCATCCTTGTATGGAGTACTGTTCTCACCTTTTGGGTGGTTCTAGCTCTGCATCGTTACTTGACAAAGTTGAGTTGAAAGTGGTTCATCTTGTAAACTGTCCCAGGCTAACTTTCAAACTTGACCCTTTTTCCTTGAGGTAGGTATCATTTGCTCACAACCATTCTCTATCTGCTATGTATAATGCACCAACACCACAGCCTCTGTCCTCAATCAGGCCTCACATACTTCAGCTGTTTCCTATACCATGGTTCATTCTTTTGGTAGCATGTTGCCTCCAGTATAACACATTGCTCCCATTCACTCTTCCCCATGCATACCTTTCACTGAACTGCATGTTCAGGTCCCAAACTTTCAAAAAAAGTTTCATTTCTCCATATCTTATTCAGTTTGTTATACCCCTTCTTGTATCCTCCACTTCTGACACATATTTCCTCTTTTTGTCAACCTCCTCTCACTTATATCTCCATATTTCCATACCATTTCAGCACATCCTCTTCAGTCTTTTCAGCCGTGCTCTTCTTACTACATCTCTTTCTTACCCTATCATAGCTTACTCAATCAACCCTTGTCATACCACATACTGTCGTCATCAAACATCTCATTTCCAGCATATTAACCCTTTTCCTCACATTATCATCTATAGCCTGTATCCATACAACATTCCACTCATTCCTCAATGCTTCCAGAGCCTTTGCCCTCTCACCCACCCTATGACTTACCTCCTTTTTCCATGGTTCCATTTACTGCCATATTTGCCTCCAGGTATCTCAAACACCCCACTTCCTACAAGTTTCTCCATTCAAACTAATTCCCCAGCTAACCTGTCTGCTTTTGTAAGGTCAACCTTGCTTTTATTCACATTTGCTCTGAACTTTTTCCTTTCACACACTCTTCCAAGCACAGAAACTAATTTCTTGTTTTTCACTTGAATCTGTGCTGTGTCATCAGCAAACAACTGACTCATTTCCCAGTTCCCCTCACCTTCAATCGACTGCATAGCTGCCACTCTCTCCAAAACTCCCGCATTTAGCTCCCTCACCACTCCATCCAAAATTGAACTAAACACCCCTTCTACGGACCCACCTTTGCCTGGAATCACTCACCCTCCTATCTACCCACCTGCAAACATGCATTACTCCATTAATACTTCTCCCTGTTATAGTAGTTTTCCTCCCACACAGTATATTTATGATTCCTTCTGTAAAGCATCTCTGTTAACCCTGTCATATGCTCTCTTCAGATCTGTAAATTCCATGTACAAATTCTTATGTTTCTCTTAAACTTTTCTCATACATTCTTCAAAGCAAACACTTGATTCACACATCCTCTACCTCTCCGGAAACCACTTTGTTCCTCTTCAGTCTGATAATCTGTGAGTGCCACTACCCTCTCAATCACCACTCATCCATACAGCTTGCCAGGTACACTCAACAAACTAATACCTCTGCAATTTGAACACTCACTGTTGTCACCCTTGCATTCGTACAATTGCACTATACAGGCGTTCCACCAGTCTTTAGGCACCCCCATGATCCATACATACATTAAAAATCCTACCTAACCAATCATCATCACAGTCACCCCTTATCTTATGAAATTCAACTGCAATACCATCCTCTTCAGCCACCTTGCCTCATTTCATCATATGTGAAGCTTTTACCAACTTTTTTTTTCAATTAACCATTTGCCATGACTCTCTCACTTCGCATACCTCCCTGACCCAAACACCCTACATCAGGTAGCCTATCATTAAGTGAATTATTCAGTCCTTCAAAATCCTCTCTCCTCCTCTTGACCACATCACTGCCTGTTGCCACTTTCCCATTTTCCCCTTCACTAATATTCCTGTTTCTTCTCCTGTTTTTCTTTCATGGTTAAATTCCTTCCAAAACATCTTATTAAACCAGAGGTTTGCTGACATTCATTAAGCCCAGTTGTCATTTGCCCTTTTTCAATTCCTGAATCTTCCTTCTGACCTCTTGCTGCTTTCATTTGTATATCTCCCAATCATATGCTTTCCATCCCTGTAAGTACTACCCATACACCTCTCTTTTCTCTTTTACCGGCAACTTTACCTCCTCAGCCCACCACTTGCCACTCTTCCTCACTTACCTACCTCCCACCTTCAACATGCCACATCACTTCCTGTTGCCACTTCACCATTTGCCCCTTTCACTGCTGTTCCCATTTGTTATCTTGTTTTCCTCACACTGTTAACTCTTCCCAAAAACACTTTATTCAACCTGAAGTTTGCTGACGCTCAATCAACCCAGCTCTCATTTGTCCTCTTTTTTAACCCTTGCACCTCCTTGACCTCTTCCAGCTTTCTTTCGTACATCTTGCAATCACTTGCACTCCTTCCTTGTAAGTATTGCCCATATACCTCTCTTTTCTCTTTGCAAGCAACCTTACTTCCTTGGCCCACCACTTACTACCCTTTCTAACCTACCTAGCACCCACCTTCTGCATGAAAAACACTTTTCTTGCACATGCAAGCACTGCTTTTTTAAATACCTCCCATTCCTCACCCTCCCCTAGCTTCATTTATTCTCACCGTGCCATTCTACACCTAATCTCCTGGTAGTTCTTCACACAAGTCTCTTTTCCAAGCTCACTTTCTATTACCCTCTTTTCTCCCATATCATTTTCTCTTTAACAGAAATCTGTAACAAACCTTCACCCTTGCATCCACCAGGTAATTATCAGACATTCCATCAGCTGCCCTTCTCAGCACATTTATATCCAAGAGTCTATCTTTTCATGTGCATTCATTAGTATGTAATCCAGTGATACCCACTTACCATCCCTCCTACTCACCCATGTATACTTTTGTATGTCCCTCATTAAACCAGGTAATCCCAATCATCACTCCTTTTCCACTTTTCCAGTACACAACTCTGCTAGTGGTTCACCATTTCTGTTCACCATACTGAATACCCCATGTCCAACAATTATACCCTCATCTGTCACATTACTCCCTTTTGCATTTAGATCACTCATCACCTGGTCTTATGCATCAAAACCTGTTGGCACACTCACTCAGCCCTCCCCAAAACATTTGCCTCATCATCTCGAGGCCATGTGCATAAGCACTAATAATTGGCCATCTCTCATGATCCATTTTCACTTTGCCCACATCAGTGGAGCTGTCTTTCTTACACTTGTTCACACCTTCCCACAATGCCTTCTTCAGCAGTAGAGCTACCCCTTCCTTAGCTCTTGCCTTCTCACTATCCCCTGACTTTACCCCAAAAACATTCCCAAACCATTCTTCCCTCTTACCCTTGAGCTTTGCTTTACTCAGAGCTAGAACATCCAGATTCCTTTCCTCAAAAATACTACTGACCTCACTTTTCTCATCTTGGTTACATCCACATGCATTCAGACACCCCAGTCTGAGCCTTGGGGGAGGATGAACTCTCCTCTTTTGGCTCCCTTTTCTGTTTCATTCTTTAGAAATTGAAATACAAAAAGGAGGTTTCCAGCACCTTTCTCTTGCCCCTTTTAGTCACTTCATATCACTTGTAGGGAATGCATAGGCTGAGTTCTTTCTCCCTTATCCCTGGCTATCTTTTAATAAGAGGGACAAATTTCTCTCTCCTTTTCCTTCTTTTTCCCTCCTTACTATCATGGGGGGGGGGATGGGGTGAACAGGTGAAATCCTGTCTCTTTATAAAGTTTTGTTTCCACAGCTCCAACAATATCAGTTGCATTTTCTTTAATATGATTCCTAAGTTCCAGCTCTTTACCATTTACTACTAATACTTCAACATTTGTAAACATCACTTTTACTCTGCATTTCCACTTTTACTCTGGCATATCCATAATCCAACATTACTAATCTATCTGTAGTATTGGCAGGTGTGTTCTGTTCTATTGCTTCATTTGGTGTATCTATGTCTCTTTGCCTGCCTAAGCACATCCTAAGCAACCTTAACCTTAATTGAATGTCGTCTTTTGTCTTGATTATAACTACTAATTCTTCTCTTTTATTTTATGACTGTAATTGAATCTGACAGTTCTAGAGCATTAAGCTGTGATTTTAATGAGCATTTCTTCCTTCTTCCCCTTTCCTCTTCTACATGTATTTTAAAGCTTTTCATCTCACAGCAACATGGTTTTATTGCCTTCAGCTTTACTGCCACCTGCTTTAGTACTAAATCCCTTCATCTTAATCCATCAACCTCTGTATATCTTTCTATCTTTGTAATCTTTCTTTTTGATAATAAGCACTGCTATCATATGCTCTACAGTTTTGTATAGTTTTTATTTCCTGGACCATAGATTTTCTGGATTGCTCTGTCTGATGTACATATTATTCTATCTACAGTTAATGTAATCCCCTGGGCCCCTCTGTTACAATGTTCCTGGATTTCTGTCCTTCTGCATCAGCCATCATGTTCAAAGTCTATTGAGCAACCCTAGAAACTGCTCTCTACCCCCTAATCTCCAGCCCACTCTTTTCAGTAGTTTCTGTCGCTTGTGTTTTGGACATTAGCTTATGTTTGACATTTTATCAGACATCTAGAATAGCCCATTCTGACCTTTCCTTTTCTTTAATAATTCAACCTCCTTTCTTTCAGTTATGTTCCATCTGGTCTTCCTCACCTGATATGAATCTGTGTTCATGCTCTTTTACTTAGATTTTAAATTTCTTGATTTATTTTCTTATCTCATGATTCCTTTATTAACCTTCAGTTGATTTGTCAGTTTCTTTAACTTCTCTCCTAATTGTGTTAATTTCTCGTCTTGCTTTTTAAGTTTATGATAACATCTACAAATGTTAATTCTCTGGTGGCTCCTAAATCTTTCCCTTTTGTCTTTCCTTGTGTGTCTGGTCATAACTGACTCATCTTGGTACATTCCCTTATGTGAGTCCATACCATATTGCAGTTTAACCTGAGGGAGGAAATCTTTGATGCTTTTCCCTGTTATTGTTTGTTAAGTTTATACTAGCTTCCTATCTAATTTTCCTGCCTTATTTAATAAATCTAGATTTTTTTCTTGGCTTATGTAGTGCTACAAGTCTTAAATTGATCTTCTAAAGTAATATTAACAGTAATGAAGCTTACAATCACAAAATAGTCTCTGTCAATCAGAGAATTTAAATATTTAATTAACTGACAATTTTGCCTTTTGGTTACATGCCATCTGATTCAGAAATTGCATTTACACATTACAGCTAGAGACTGAGTATGAACGAATGTGGCCATTTTTGTCTGCTGTCCTGGTGCTACCTCGCTGAAGTGGGGAGTAGCAGTGCTGTTTCCTGTGGGGTGGGGTGGTGCCAGGAATGGATGAAGGCAAGCAAATTTGAATATATACATGTGTATATATGTCTGTGTATGTGTATGTATATGTATGTATATGTGTACATGTTGATATGTATATGTATGTATATGTGCATGTATGGTCATGTGTATACGAGTGGATGGGCCATTCTTCGTTTGTTTCCTGGTGCTACCTCACTGACGCAGGAAACAGCGATTAAGTATAATAACAATAAATATATGAATATAATTGGAAGTACATCTTGAATGACTCATCAGTTTACAGGGTGTACCTATTTAATCCGGCAGCCTTGGGACCTGGCCATTGCTGGACAGCAGAAATTACCAGACATCAGAAATTTACCCCAAGTCATTCACAGATGACGATCTGATCTCATAATACTCATAAACAGTCTTTACAGAAGTTCCTTTATCTAATTTTATTCAGTAACCACCTTTTCAAGCATAGATATTGATTTATGCTCATGCATATTAGCATGAACACCATCTTTGCACTTCTTGGATGACATCCTGAAGGGCTGAAATACAGCTGAATGTAAAAAATTAACAGGACTGTTAATTAGCTTGGCTGCAGTGTAAACAGATTTTGGCACCTTAGTGCTGCTAACAGTACCATTCTGGTGGCAGATCCACAAACTAATAACCAATGGTGGCAGATTCAAATCATGCCGGACTACAGAGTGCTGAATTAGATTTACAACCTGTATTGATATACTCTCTATTAGAAATTAGTTAAGAATAGTTCATTGAAGAGAATCTTAAGTTTTCCTTTAAAACATAATTTAGTTATGTGTAATCAGGCAGTTATCTTTATATTCTGTGTTAGTGAAATTATATTTTTATACTTATTTTGTATTTCTTGGTAGAACTGGCAGCCTAGTAAAGGTAAATGAGCAAGAAGTAGCACTTTTTCGCTATGGTGACATCGTGTATGCCATTTCTGAGCGGTGTCCTCATGCAGGTAAATATGTTGGATTGCTTCTAAGTATGGTAATGAGGTTCAAATAAGCAAAAAATGATGTATAGTGAAAGTGAAGCTAAAGTCACAATTTGATTTGCTCTATTGAGAGAGGTTGTTGCATCCAGATTGAGATGAATGAGCTCAGTTAAGGGTTCTGAAATTAAGTGATTAGCTCTACATACAAACTTCATATTTTATTTATGCACAGAATGTCTTACTTTTTGCTTGCACATTCTGATGACATAGAAAAAGTTCATGAATAACTTGCATATATTTTAGTTCTCACTTTATATTTGCATTCATGAAGGTGAAAACACTGATTTTTTCTTTATACTTTATGGCCATTTCTTGCATTAGTGAGATAGAGCCAGGACAAAGGAAGAAATGCCACATCTGCTGACATCCATTTTTTAGCTGTCATGTGTAATACACTGAGACCACAGCTCCCTATCCACAACCAAGCCCCACAAACCTTTCATGGTTAACCAGATGCTTCACATGCCCTGGCTCAGTCCTTTGACAGCATGGTGACCCCAGTATACATCATACCAATTCACTTTATTCCATGCACACCTTTCACTCTCTTGCATGTTCAGTTCTTCTTGTTCCCTGTACTTCTGACACATATATCCTCTTTGTAAACCTTTCCTCACTTATTCTTTCCATATGTCCAGACCATTTCAGCACACCCTCTTCTGCTCTCTAAACAAAGCTCTTGTTATTACCATGCATCTCTCTTAACCTTATATTACTTATTCGATCAAACCACCTCATACCACATAGTGTCCTCATACATTTAAGTTCCAGCATATCTCCCTTCCTCCACACTTCCTTATCTATAGTCCATGCCTTGCATCCATGATATTGTTAGGACTACCATTTCTTCAAACATACCCATTTTTGCCCTCCCAAATAACGTTTTCGTTTTCCTTCTACACATTCTTCAGGATTCCCAGAACCTTTACCCACTCCCCCAGTCTATGACTCACTTCCTCTTCCACTTCCAGGTATTTAAAACATTTCACTTCCTCTAATATTTTTCTATGCATATTCATGCCTCTACTAACCTGTCCCTCAACCCTGCTAAACCTAATAACTTTGCTTTTATGCACATTTCCTCTTAACTTTCTCCTTACACACATTCCTCCAAACTCAGTCACCATCTCCCACAGTTTCTCACTAGAATCTGCCTCCAGTGCTGTATCATCAGCAGACAACAATCAATGCATCTCCCAGGCCCTATCATCACCCACAGACTGCATACTTTTCCCTCTCTCCAAGACTCTTGCATTTACCGCCCCCACCACCCCATCTATAAACAGATTGAACAATCATGGTAACATCACACACCCCTGAACGAGACCAGCCTGTTCTTGGGACCATTTTTTCCCTTCTCTCCCTGCTCATACACAAGCCTTATACCCATGATAAAAACTTCTCACTGCTTCTTGCTACTTTCTCTCACATTATATTCTTAAGACTTTCCTCAAAGCATCTCTGTCAACTCTATTCTATGCTTTCATCAGATCCATAAGTGCCTTACATGACTTTATGTTTCTTTAAGTATTTCTCACACATTCTTTAAAACAAACAACTAATCCACACATCCTTTACTACTTCTGAAACCTGCTGTTCCTCCCCAGTCTGATGCTGTGTACATGCCTTCACCCATTCAGTCTATACCCTCCCATATAACTTATCAGGTATACTCAACAAACTTATACCTCTCTAGTTCTAACACTAACATTTATCCCCCTTGCCTTTATAAACTGGCGATATACTTGCATTCTGCCAATCCTTTGGCATCTCACCATAATCCATACACACATTGAAAATCCTTTGGCATCTCACCGTAATCCATACACACATTGAAAATACATACCAAGCAATCTACAATACAGTCACCCCTTTCTTAATAAATCCAACTGCCTTGCTGCATTTCATCTTACACAAGGCTTTCACCTCCTCTTCTCTTTTCACCAAACCACTCTCCATGACTTTCTTATTTTGCATACCACTCCAACCCAAACACCCTACATCTGCCACTTTATCATCAAACAAAATCAAAAGTCCTTCAAAATACTTCATCACTTCCTGTTCACTTCTTTTGTCCCCTTCACCAATGTTCCCATATGTTTTCTTGTCTTTCACCATTATTTACATCCTTCCAAAACATTTTGCTTTCCTTAAAGTTTACTGATGCTCACTTACCCAAACTTTCATTTGCCCTCTTTTTCAACCCCTGCACCTTTCTCCTGACCTCCTGCTGCTTTCTGTTATACATTTTTGAATCATTTGCACTCCTGCCCTGAAAGTACACCATTTTCAACC
>JAUUEG010213678.1:0-10055 GCA_032361445.1 Panulirus gracilis | reverse complement strand
CTTCTGTACATTTTTATCTATGACCTATGCCCAACATCTATACAAAACCACAGGGACTATCAAATCTTCAAACATATCCAATTTTGCCCTCCCTCTTTCCACATATTCCTCCATGCTTCCAGAACCTCTGCCCCCTCACCCATCCTATGATTCATCTCAGCATTCACGATCTATTTTGCGACATGTCCACTCCCAGGTATCTAAAACACTTAAACTTCCTTTAAGTTTTCTCCGATGAAGCTCAAATCCCAAAGAACCTGTCTCTTTGCAAATCTAAACCAAATAGCTTTGCTTTTATTCACTTTTACTCTTAACCTTCTTTCACACACTCTCCTAAACTGTCATCAACCTCAGCAGTTTCTCACTTGATGATACACCAGTGCTGTATCATCAACCAACAACTGACTCAACTCCCAGACCCCTTTGCCCCCAATAGTCTGCATATTTGCCCCTCTCTTCAAGACTCTTGCACTGGCCCCCTTCACCACCCCATCCATTAACAGATCAAACAGTCATTGTGACATACACAACCCTGCCTCAGACTCATCTTCACCTAGAAACAATCACCCTATTCTCTAAATACTTATGCACATGCCTTACTCTCTTGATAAAAACTCCTCCCTGCTTCTAATAGCTTTCCTCCCACCATATATCTATGAAATCTATCACCACCATATATCCTTAACACCTACAATGCATATCTATCAAACCTATCACAAGCTTTCTCCAGATCCATAAATGCCAAATACAAATTCTTCTGTTACTCTAAGTATTTCTCACACATTCTTCAAAGCATTCACCTGATCCACATCCTCTACCAATCCTGAAACCACACTGTTCCTCCCCACTATGATCCTCTGTGCATGCCACCACCCTGAGATCTCAAGTATCACTCTTTCATACAACTTACTTGGTACACTCAACATACTTATACCTCTGTAATTTGAACACTCACCTATTTCTCCCTTGCCTTTAAAAAATGGCACTATACATGCATTCTGCCAATCCTCAGGCACTTCACCATAATTCACATATACAATGAAATTCCTTTCTAACCATTAACAACACAGCCACTTCCTTTCTAAAAAAAGTTCAATTGCAATACCATCCACTTCAGCCATCCTGCCACATCTCATTTTATGCAAGGCTTTTGCACCTCTTCACTTTTCACCACGCTACTTGTATGACTCTCGCACTTTGCGTAGTTCTTCAACACAGACATCCTATATCTGCCACAATATCATCAAAAGCATTCAACCATTTTTCAATATACTTAATCCAATCTCTCTTCACCTCATCACTGCCTATTACTACTTTGCCCCCTTGAACAATGCTACTATTTTTCTTATTTTTCCTACCTTATTAACATCCTAAAACATTTTTTCTCACTGAAGTTTCCTGATACCTGCTCAACCCAAATCTCATTTGCTCTCTTTTTCAGTCCCAGCATCTTCCTCTATACCACCTGCTCCTTTCTCATATACATCTTCCAATTAATTGAGTTACTTCCCTGTAAGTACTGCCCATATAGCAGTCTTTTCTCTTTCACTAGGAAGTAATGGAATTAAAAGATGAAAAATCTGAACATGTTAGTCATGGAAAGATATAGGATTTACAACCAAAAAGAGTCATCAGGAGAGGAAATCTGTGAGAAGACATGTTAAAGAACAACAATAAGTGCAAAGACAGAACATGCAAAACACACCGATAAAATAACATCCACTCAAGAAATGAATAAAGAAATAGTGAGAACATTCATCATGAGAGAGAGAACACTGATGATGAAGCTATCCAATACTTACATAAAAAGTAAACCTGAATGATGTTGCATTATATAACTAGCATCAAGACAAGCAGAAATTAACAGGAGAAAAATAATACAAAAGCACTTCACATGTAAATTTGATGGGGCAGTGCATATATTTCATAATGAGGGGTTACAAGACCTCTTAACTCTATAACCTAGAAAGAAGCTTAAGATATTTGATAATCTACACATGGCAACAAACTCAGGGTATTAAAATTATATTCTCTTTCATACACATCAGCCTCTCTTACATCAGCCAGATGAGCATCAAAATTAGATGAATAAGGGTCTCATTTGCACACAACCTCTCTCATATTATAAAATCTTATAATATGCTTTGGTTCAGTCTAATAACAGTACAATATCCCTATATACCACAATGATCCAATTAATTCTATCCAATGAGAATATCTCATCCTCCTGATATCCTGATGCCTCCTTCCCTCCATTCACCCACTTCCCTCATAATCTCCTTCCCCTTGTTCCCTTCAATTCTGACATAAAGAATCTCTTAGTAAGACTTCCTTTGTTCGACCTCTTCATCAATCTGGCAGACTCTACCTACTACCACATATCTCTTTTACAGTGTCATTCCTACCTACCTCAAACCATATATCATCCATAGGAATTTCATTTCCACCAAATCCTACCTGTTCCTCCATTGCCATTCAAAGACTAAAAGTTTCATCAATACAAGAATGTTGGGACTAATATGCATTCAAACATACCCATCTTAGCCCTAAATGTCAATGAAATCCCTTCCACACACTCGAAGCACAAAAAAACCTTCTCCCTTACTTCCAACGTATGATTCACTTCAGCACTCACGATTCCACTGATGTCTGTCTATTCCCAGGTACCTAAAGCACTCCATTTCCTCCAGATCCTCCTCAAATTTACACTCAAATAATACATTTGGCTTAAGAGTATCTCAGCAGGGAAGAAATGGAGTAATCAAGTCGGAATAATAATTTGGAACATATTAAGAATTTTTTCTTTTTCATACTTGTTTGCTATTTCCTGCATTAGCTAGGAAGCACCAGGAACAAATGAAGAAAATGTCTCATTTGCTTACATCCATTTTCTAGCTGATGCATGCAATGCACCAAAGCCAGAGACCCCTATCCACAACCAGGCCCCACAGACCTTTCTGAAGTTACTCTGGGAAACTTGACAAACCATTCAATATATCCCTATCCCAAACCACCATCACCTACTAACTCAATCAAAAACATTCTCAGTAAAAAAATCAGATATTGTGTGATTTATTGGTGAAATGGCAAGTTTCTGAATCAGACTAATTTATAACAGAATGTGGTATATTGATGGTATGTTCTAGGTATGGTCCATATATGAAAAATAGATCAAGGAAAACTTTGGTCTGGAACTTAACCCCCCTTATAACATATGTTTCAATTACTTGAACACCATCCTGCTACAATGACAGATCACCAGGAGCATAACCTCATCATTATGCAAGAATAACTTGCACTGTTAATTAAGCAAGATATGCACTCAGTGTTACACTCTAGTCATGCCTGTGAAAAAAATCTCATTGTAAGTACTTGTAAGGTAGGTAGGAAGGTACTCAAGCTACAACAAGAAACTGAAACAAGACAAAATGATCCCCTTCTCAAAAATTCGAAGAAACTAATATGATTAAGAAAAGAAATGTTTATTGATCAAAGATCTGAAACTCTTCCAAAAATATCATGAAAAACAAAGACAAATTGTGAATACTGTTGATGGTGAAAATGGCAAATCATCTACCAGACAAATGCAAACACTTGTCATACGTGGTACAAAGTCAACAGGAACTTTACACCAGTTGTGGGACTGGGATGCTTGATTTCCAGATTGTTGAAATGTATAGTGTAACAGAGGGTATACCTGGTCTCCAAATATGAGCAATAATGAACCTATAAAATGGAGAAAATGAAAATTAGTAGTTTAAATGGGCCTCACAACTGGATTCTTTCAGTGGTGCTATTATGTAAACCTCTTCCCATCTTTAATCTTATGTTGAGTTTTTGCTCACAACATCCTATTTTCATTGCTCACCATAAAGGTGACAAAATCAATACAAGTAGGATATAAGGGAGGATTTTTCAATATATGGGTGAATACTTTAAAATACTTTTGCATTGTTTTCATACAGTTCATTTTTTTCATATTTGATAACAGTTTCCTGCATTAGCAAGGTAGTGCCAGAAACAGAAAAAGAGAGGCTGCATTCACACACATCCATATTCTCTAGCTGTCATGTGCAATGCACTGAAACTGCAGCCCATTATCCACAACCAGGCCCCACAAACCTTTCCATGGTTTCCCCCGGTCACTTCACAATTTGGTCTCCCACTTCTTGTCCCCTCCACTTCTGATATATGTATCCTCTTTATCAACCTCTCCTCACTCATTCTCTCCATATGTTCAACATGCCCTCTTCAGTTCTCAAAACTACACTCTGGAGGCAGTTGGGTTGTGCATCAGGAAAGTAACCCTATCTCTTAAGACATATCGGGCTAAACAGCATATATGTTATACTTAAATACAATACTTTGTGCAGTGAAATCACAAACTCTGATTAGTACCAATGGCCAACAGGAAGTAGTGTATGTCATCCTGATCCCACATGTAAACAAGCACTCGTACATTGAGGCAATGCTACTTTACTTCTAGAAAGGCGTCTAATGACCAGAAACACTTCCAGTATCAAGAGAAACATTTTAGTAAAAGGTTGCTGGAAAATTTTTGATGCTAGGTGTGGCACACAAATTATCCTGGTATTAAGAGAATTAAATGTATCTATATACCTTCTCTGGGGCTTCTAAAGCTCCAAAAAAGTCAACCATATCCCCAGGTCATAAAGTGTGATGATGCTGCGAGCCTTTGTGAAGCAAGCACAAGGCAATAAAGGAGTAAGTGTTCCGAGTCTATATTAAGTAAGTTGCAACAGGGACAAGAAGCAAAGAGAAAAGGGGGGAGACCTAGAAGAAATAGGAGGGATGGAGTAAAGAGGGCTTTGGTGTATCATGACCTGAATATTCAGGAGGGTAAGAGGCATGTATGGAATGGAATGAAGTGGATCAATACAGTATATTGGGAGTGATATGTTGTCTATAGGGTGATCAAAGTCATATGAAGTTCTCATGGCATACCAAGAAATAATCTATAGATCTTGGCTGTGGTAATGGGACATTTTACTTGAGAACTAGAGAGTGGATATGTGTAAATGAGGCCATTTTTCACTTTCTTAATGCTACAAAAACTGAGGTACAACTCACCTAAAACATTTGACCAGATATTTCTGTGAGCACTGATTCTCCCATTGATAAAGTCAACTATATCCAGAAAAAGGCTTTGATATATAAGTTGCATAAGAGCATCACGGCGCTCTATACATTGGCTCAGACGCTCACAAGGTTTATGAAACACGCTTACCTAGAAAGAATATATAATGTAGCATACTGACAATATAATTCAATGAGTTAATAAATTCAATATTTCATGCATATTTGATATATTCACAAGCTTCTTTAAAGCTTTCTTCAGGGCAATTAACAACCAGTCAACAACGTCATGCAGAAATTATAAAAGAAAAAAGATACTAAATTAACTGGCATCTTAATACAATGCTATTAACATGAATGACAAACATTCTCCCCATCTAAGCCAACTTAAGTATTTTATCTCAGTTACTTTGTCCGGTCACTGTGTCATCCCCCAGGTGCCACAAGTCCAGACCTTTGGCAATATCAGGCTCAGAAAAGTGCCCTAATCAAGTCAGGTATCTTATCCAAACAACTTTGTCCAGCACCCAGAACACTCCCAGGTACCACAGGTATGGGGCTGTGGTGATTTCAGGCTCAGAAAAGCACCTGACCAACTCAGGTATTTCATCTCAGTGGCTTCATCCAGCCTCTGGGACATCCCCATACACCACAGGTCTGGACCGATGGCAATTTCAGGCAAGAAAAGTACCCCAACAGCCTTGGGCATTTCATCTCAACAACTTTATCCAGCCCCAGGACATCCCCCCCAAGGTGCCAAGGTGATTCTAGGTTTAGAAAAGCATCCTAACTGACTAGGGTGTTTTATCTTAATGAGTTTGTCCAGGCCACGGGACACCCCTAAGTACCATAGGTACAGACCTGTAGTGATTTCAGGCTTGAAGGAAAAAAAAAAAAAGCCCTAACCAACTCAAGTATTTTATCTCAACAATTTTGCCCAGCTCCCAGGACACTCCAAAGCACCACAGGTCCGGACATGTGGCAACTTCAGGCTTAGAAAAGCTCCCCAACCGACTTGGGTATTTTCCCTCAATGACTTCATTTGGCCCCCAAGGACACCCCCAGGCACCTGAGGCCTGTACCGGCAGCAATTTCAGGCTAAGAAAAGTGCTCCTTGAATCAGGTTTTTGATCTAAACAACTTCATCTGGCCCCTGGGACTCCCCTAGGCACCAGAGGTCTGAATCAGTGGCAATTCTAGGCTTAGAAAAGTGCACCTACTGACTTGGATATCTTATCTCAACAATTCGTCTGGTCCCCTAGACACCCCTATGTGCAATAAGTCTGGACATGTGGAAATTCTAAGCTTTACAACATGACCAGACTGACTTGGGTATTTTATCTCAACTTTGTGCACCCCTGAGACACCTCCATGCGCCAAAAATCCAGACCTGTGATGATTTTAGGTGCAGATAAGCACCACAAACAACTTAGGTATCATATCTCAACAACTCTGTTTAGCCCTGGTACACTCCCAGGTGCCATAAATCTGGACCTATGGTGATTCCAGGCTTAGAAAAGCACCCCAAATGACTCAGGTTTTATATCTTAACAAATTTGTTTGGACCCTGAAACACTGCCTGGCACCACAAATCTGGACCTGTGGTGATTCTTGGCTCCAAAAAGCGATCCAAACAATTTGGGTATTTTATCTCAACGACTTTATTCCACCCCTGGAGAACCCAAGAGAACAAAGGTCAGGACCTGTGGCGATTTCAGGCTCAGAAAAGCATGCTGTCTAACTCAGGTATTTTATCTCAATGAATCTGTCCAACCCCCAGGATACCCCGAGGTGCCACAGGTTCAAGCCTGTGGCAATCTTAGGCTCAGAAAAGTGCCCAGACCGACTTGGGTACTATAAGCCTGTGGCAATTTTAGGCTCAGAAAAGTGCCCAGACTGACTTGAGTACTCTATCTCATTGTGACTTCGTCTGGCCCCTGGGATATCCCAAGGTGCCAAGAATGCCAACCAGTTGCTATTTTAGGCACGGCAAAGTGCCTATACAGACCTGGGTATTTTATATCTACGACTTTGTCCAGAACACACTAAGATGCAACAAGTCTGTAACTGCGGAAATCTTAGCCTCAGAAAAGGGCTCCAACCAACTCCGGTATTTTATCTTAATGACTTTGTCTGGTCCCCAGGACACCCCTATGCACCATAGGCCCATAACTGTGACGATTTTTGGCTCGGAGAAGTGCCCCAACCAACTTGTGTATTTTATCTCAACAACTTTGTCCAGCACATTGGGCTCAGAAAAAGTGCCCTGACTGAATAAAGTATATTATCTCAATAACTTTGTCTGCCACACCTGTAGCAATCTTAGTCTATGAAAAAAGCTCGAACCAAATGGGGCATCTTATCTCAACTTCCTCTAGCCCACGAAACACCCCTTTTCCAAATAGGCCCATACCTGAGGTGATTTTAGGCTCAAAAAAGTGCTCTGGCCAACTCGTATTTTATCTCAACAACTTCATCTGGCCCATGAGACACCCTCAGGTGCCACAGGTCTGGAGTTGCAGCAATTTTAGGCTCAGAAAAGCATCCTAACCAACTCAGATATTTCATCTCATCTGCCCTTGAGACACCCCTAGGCACCACAGGTGCAGACCTGTGCCAATTTTAGACTCAGAAAAGTGCTTTGCCCAACTTGGGTATTTTATCTCAACAACTTCGCCCAGCCCTAGGGACACCCCTAGGCTCAAGAAAGCACCCTGACTGACTCTTGTATTTAATCTCAACAACTTCGTCCCTACCCCGTAATACCTCCAGGTGCCAAACACAGGTCCATCTGTACCTGTGGCAATTCTAGGCTCAGAAAAGTGTTCTGACCAATTGTGCATTTCATCTCAATGACATCATTCAGCCCCTGGGACATCAACGAGCACCAAAAGTCTGCATCTGTGGTGATTTTAGACCCAGAAAAACAACCTCAACTGATGAGTATTTCATCTTAATGATTTTGACCAGTCCCTAGGACACCCTCAAGTGCTTATTTTTGGCTAGAAAAAAAAACAGCCCTGATCGACTCTGGTATTCTATCACAGCAACTTTATCCAACCCCCCATGATACCCCTAGATGCCACAGAAAAGTGCTCAGACTGACTCGGGTATTATTTCTCAATGCCTCTGTCCGACTCCCAGAAAACCCCAAGAGAAGGGCTCTAAACATCTCGGGTGTTTTATCTCAATGACTTTATCTGGCCCACAGGACACCCCGATGTGCCATAGGCCCATACCTATGGCAATTTGAGTCTCAGAAAAGCACACCAACCATCTCGGGTATTTCATCTAAATGACTTCATCTGGTTCAGGGACAACCCCAGGCGCCACAATTTTAGGCTCAGAAAAGTGCAGCTACTGACTCCGGTATTTTATCTCAGTGACTTCAACGAACTCCTAGAACACCCCGAGATGCCACAGGCCCGTACCTGTGGCAATTTTAAACTAACAAAAGTGCCTCAACCAATTTCTGTATCTTAATGACTTCGTCCAGCCCCTAGGACATCTCCAGACACCACAGGTCTGTGGCAATTTTAGGCTCAGAAAAGTTCACCAACTAACTCGAGTGTTTTATCTCAACAACTTTGTCTGACCCCCAGGACACCACCAGATGCCACATGTTTTGACCTGTGGCAATTTCAGGTTCAAATAACTCCACAACCAACTCAAATATTCTATCTCAATGACTTTATCCGACCAACAGGTCCTGACATGTGGTGATTTTATGCTCAGAAAAGCACCCCAACTGACAAAGGTGTTTTATCTCAATGATTTCGTACAACCACTAGGATACCCCCAGGTACCACAGCTCTGGACCTGAGGTGATTTTAGACTCAGAAATATGCCCCATCCAACTACCATATCTTTATTCATTTTTCCTTTTATCATGCTTAATCGCCGTCTCCCACGTTAGTGAGGTAATGAAAGGAAACAGATGAAAGAATGGTCCAACCCACCCTCATACACATGTATATAAATAAATGCCTACACACACATAAACATACCTATACATTTCAACGTATACATACATATACTTACACAGACATATACATATGTACATACACATGTACATATTCATACTTGCTGCCTTCATCCATTCCCGGAGCCACCCTGCCACACATGAAATAGCACCCACCCCCCTCAGCAAGGTAGTGCCAGGAAAAGACAAAAAAGCCACATTCGTTTACACTCAGTCTCTAGCTCTCATGTGCAATGCACTGAAACCACAGCTCCCTTTCTACACCCAGGCCCCACAAAACTTTTCATGGTTTACCATATTTTATCTCAACTAATTCACTTGGTCCCCCAGAACACCCTCAGGCTTGACAGGTCCGTAACTGTGGTGATTTAAGACTTAGAAAAGCATGCCCCAAAATAAGGGTATCTTAATGACTTTGTCCAACCCCCAGGCCACTCCCAGATGCCACAGGTCCAGACCTGTGGCAATCTCAGGCTCAGAAAAAGGCCCCAACCAACTCAGATATTAATCTCAACAACTTTGTCTAGCTCCCTGGACACGCCTAGGTGCTGCAGGTCCGTCCAAACCTGTTGTAATTTTAGGCTCAGAAAAGTGACTGGACCAACTTGCACATTTCATCTTAAAACATTCATCTGGCCCCTGAGACACCCACAAGCATCCTTAGGTGAGACAGGTGGCAATTCTAGGCTCAGCAAAGCACCCTGACTGACTCATGTATTCAACATCAAAGACTTCATTCAGCCCCAGGGATACCCCCAGATTTTCTGCTCAGTAAAGCACCCCAACTGACCAGGGTGGTTAATCTCAATGACTTTGTCTGATCCCTAGGACACCTATAGGCACCACAGGTCCTGACTTGTGACAATTTTAGGCTCAGAAAAGCGCTCCAACCAACTTGGATATATATATTTTTTTTTTTTTATTAACCTATGTCGCTGTCTCCCGCGTTAGCGAGGTAGCGCAAGGAAACAGACGA
>JAUUEG010213567.1:0-10055 GCA_032361445.1 Panulirus gracilis | reverse complement strand
GGAAGCAGTGACTGAACACATCTCAGCTTCAAGTGAAAAGTATGGCACAGCCAATTCCTACACATTCCCAATAGAAACATAAAATCAAACGAGAAGAGGAAATTTCTTGAGAAATTTATGTGATTTACAAGGCAAAAGATTGAGCAGTGCAGAAATTCTAGTACACAATAATCTACACAAAGAGGTCAATAACATACAGCTGAGATTTCTAAGGTGGTGTGAACATGTAAAATGTAATCATTTGGTATGAATGGCTATAGAAGGATAGTCTACTGATATGCTGAAATTACAGGTGAAAATAAGAGGATTTTTGGGTATAAGTGGTAAACAAAGATGAATGTGTGAGAAAATAAGCAGATACCATTTTGGGGATGATATCCATATCATCCTTAAAATAAAGAAAAAATACATTTTGTTGATATCATTCCATACTGCTATATATTACTTGCACCTCTTGTCTCTACATTATACTCTTTATGAATACATCAGTAGCAAAAGGTGTTATTTTCAATATATTTATCTTTACCATTTTTATTATAGAATCTGGGACTCAAGTCATTAGGAAATCTTTTAAAATAAGTACTTAATCTCTAATGAATTACAGTATTGGTGGTAATGATAATTCATCTTTCTTGATTAAGGTAATGAACCTTTTAAACTAATATGAGAAAGAATACTGGTGAGTTTTTATAAAAAAAATGGCACTACACTTACCCGATACAAATTTTGGCTTTTCTTGCCTCCACAAACTGGGTATGTCTTATCAACCCTCCATTTTACTGCAGATGTTCTTTCAAGATCTTTTATCCATAATTTTGCTTCAGCTTTGGTTCTTAGTTTCAAACGAATAGTTGCTTCAAATTTTATGATTGGTTCAAATTTTGTGATTGGTTCAGAGTATTCATCCTTCCCTGCTTCAGTAAAATGACAGATACGATACTCATATGCATCAGGTAAAATTTGCTGAGAAAAAAGAAATATATTAGTAAAATCTAGAATATCTATTTTATGAACCAAGAATAACTCATCTAGTTTTTTTTTGTGTGTGTGAGTACAGTGATGTCCCCAGAGCTTAAAGAGACAGGACTAACTATAGATGTTCAACTGGAATTAAAGCTGCCATGTAATATGAGCATTCAGGCAGGTGACAAAGGAAAAGGCATACAAATGGTCATACAGGTTTCCCTTTCATTGCAGAGGAAATACATTTTGAGAAACTTTGTAAAGTGAATCTGTACAAAGTAAAGCCCTACTTCAATCCTAATATTTACATACATATCTCACAAATATAGGCACAATATATAAAAGAAAAATTAATTTCTGTAATAATTAGAGCCTGTTGATGTATAAAGTCAGTAACAAAGTCCAGAGTGAATTGTTTAAAGGGGATACTAAAAGATTCTTTATCTTATTTCCATCTAGTACCAGTTACTGTTCTAAGGGCATTTACTTTGTTGTTTTTGTGTTGTTTGTGTATGGGAAGTGACTGTCATGAGTAAATCCTGATTGATGCCCAGAATAATTGTGTTTGTTGAGTGGGAGTGATTACCCATTTAAGGTGAAGAAAGGGTGCAGGTTGGATTTATGTATGTCAGGGGTTAAAAAGGTGCTGAAAATATCCATAGACATGCTTTCATGCACGAGGGTGTAAGGTGTGCATAGGACAGGGTGGACTGGAGCAATTTTGCATTCATTGGGCAATGTGCTTTCAGTGGACTGAACTGAGGTATGTGAAGCTACCAGGGGAAACCATGAAAAGGTCTGTGGGGCCTGTAGTGGATATGGAGCTGTAGTTTCGGTGCTTACATGACAGCTAGATAGTGGATGTGAGTGAATATGGTCTTTCTTCATCTGTTCCTGATGCCAACTCACAAAAGTGGGGAACAGAGATTAAGTTTGGAAAAAGTAGGGCTGTCTCATTATATTTAAGCAAGAGAAAAGTCATTTTTTGGAAGCTTGAAATGTTAGAGAAAACCAGATATAAGAAAAATTATAAGACAAAAATTATCAAAGTTGCAGTCCTGGAAGGGCATGGAGGGTTGATATATTATCACTGAAATTGAAAGGTGCAGTAAATACAGTAAGAGAATACACACTAAACATCTCTGGCCCAAAAATGTTGAATGTGTTGTTTGTAGCCATCAGAAGCAATATGGACTCATCAGTGGAGAAATTTGAAATGGGACCAGATAGGTATCTACAAAGTGTACAAAACTAATTAGGATATGATGGTAACTTTGGCCTTTGGGTCACAACTTCTAACAGCCTGATCGAGTGGAAAACCTATGCAGTAGCTTGGTTGCAGACTAAACTGTGAGATAATAAGACCTCTGAAACTGTATTAAGGCATATGAAGGATTAGATAAGATACTGTGGACTCTAAAGATATTTAGTGGACTATATCTTATGGTGCTGTTTTGTAAGTATATAGATAAAAGAGTCATCAGTGGTACAGGGAAGTTCCTTAACTTCTCAGATGTTATGGTGTCTGAGCAATGTCTAGGTGATGTGCTGCCATGGACTGAACCAGGCGATATGAAGCAGTTTGGAGAAACCATGAAAAGATCTGTGGGGCTGGGTTGTGAATAGAGGGGAGTAATTTTGGCACATTGTATATTACAGCTATGGAATAGATGAGCAAGTGAGGCCTTTTCTATTCCTCTTCCTGGTGCTACCTCACTAATGTGAGACATGGTTTACAGGTATGAAAAAAACAAAAATGAAGAGGGCTAACTGCAAATATTGCAACATAATGGACTGTATAAGTAACTAGAATATAGAAATTCACTGTGCATCTGATATAAACTAAGAAATTGGTGACAAATGTACATGTGGAAGGAAAAACAGTGCCAAACTGACCATTAATTAGTTTCTTACACCCTTTCCTCAAATATAAGATATATATCAATCACATTAATATTTACAGTAGGTTTATATTTTGATACTTTTCCCCCTATTTTAGATTTAGAAAACTTCCATAATTTTATTTATTGTGATAATTTGACTTAAGATGTAATGTTCTTTTTAAAAGCTAGGATAGATATATGTTTTGTTGCATGTGTAGTGGGTAATGCAGTATAATAATACATATATATGTTTCATTTTTCATTTAATAGGTCTTGCACCCAGATCTCAGCACTGCGGACAATGCCTTCCCCTCCAGTGCTGGCATAAGAGCATCCCCACATATCATGATAGACAAGGAAATAAGAGCAGTGTTTATGAGAATGTTTTCTGAGTTACTACAGGGATACCGTTCTTGTCTCACCATTATTAGGATACACTCTAAACCAGTTATAACGTTCCATAAGGTAGGCAGTTACATGCATTGTTGGTCATTTTATACGTTCATTGGTTACAGGAAATATGCTGAACATAAAATACACTTTTGATAAATTTAATGCAAGTATTAAGTTTTTTTATCTTGAGAAGAGCAGTATTGCGCCTAAGAATAGTAATTTTTTGTTTTTAGAGGGGAATGTGAGTGAATTTGTGAAAAGTGAAATTGAAGTTGAGTGGATCAGGAAAGTATACATGACAGCAAAGCAAATTTGTTCCCTGCATACCTGATGATTGGACAAAGATAGTGATTATTCCTTTATTATCTGTTTGTTCTGTACAGGGAGTTTTATATTCATGGAGCCCCATCTCAAGAACACTCAAGTATATCTATATCTCAGATGCCTGTTCCCTTTGGGAACTCCTTCAAGGAGGTGGCCACGACAGAAGCATCTCCATAACTGTTGCACTCCAGTACCACTTCTTACCCCATAGTGCCTCACCTTTAACGGGCCATTGGCAAAGGGCAGCTCTAACACAATGTTTTCAGAGGCTTCTATCTATAATGTTCATATCAACTGGTTGTACCTAATTTGTCTACCCAATGTTCCAAGCCACTGCATCTACCTGATTCTTTCACATAATGCTCCTACCTACTACTTCTGCTTAATGTTTCTACCAAATGCTGTTTTCTAATGTTCCTCCCTACTACTTCTATCTGTTGCTCCTACCATTTAGCCAAAAGGCAGGTCTAGCACATAGTGCTCACTGCAGGAAAATCTGGTTACAAAGAATGAGTTGTGTGAGTTAAGTGTTGTCATGTGTTGAGTGAGACAAGGAGAATTTGTATGTCTGCTGACAGAATGCTAGCAGTCCACGTGTGTGTGAGGCAGAAAGAAAAGACAGCTACATGGGTCAGAGGAGTGCAACTTGGCAACCACTGAAGTGCTAGCTTACTATGCAGCCACCACTGAACCTCAACTATCATACAGCTGGAATTTATGTCTGCTGTCTGCATTAACCATACCCTCAATTATCTTATTCCATTCATCCACTGCTCCTATATGTTGAGTACCTCTTTGAACCTTTTTAAGTTCACCTCTCTCTTGATTCCATGTTATGTCCTCTGGTTGCTATATACCAACTTCTCTGAAAGAACTACTCCTTTTGTTCATCATCAGTCAGTTTTAAAAACTTAAATGTTGTGTTCTAGTCATGTTGTAGGAGTTTCTTTAGACATGACCTCTTTTCCCAAAAACTGTATTGCCTCTCTCTTAGGTAATTTCTTCATAAAAAGTCATCCATTTGCTTTCTAATTATCTTTTCCAATACCTCCCAGACCATTTATGTCAAAGAAACTGGTCTGTAATGCAGCACCTCTTCCCAGTCTCCTTTCTTGAAGACAGGTGTGAAGTTTGCCTTTTTCCACTTTCTTGCACTTTGCCTTTCTCCAGTGACCTCTTGAACAGTATTTCAAATGATCTGTCAAGTGTATCGTTGCACATTTTTAGCACATTTGACTGTTTAGTATTGTGTTAATGTCTTTTCTAGATATATCAATGCTTTCTGATGCCCTCTCCCTGTCCCATCTCATTAGTGATAGGGTTATAATGTCTTCCATTCTGAAAACACTTTTGAACTTGGTATTCGGTTCCTCGCATATCTTTTCATCATCCTCACCTATTTTTTCCTCCAAATCCCTTAATCTGATTAGCTGCTCATTAACTGACAATCTACTCACAAATGTATGGAAAAGTGTTTGATTTTTACTTACCTTGTCCACAATATTCTTTTCAAAATTTCTATCTTCCTCCTTTCTTATCCTGCTATACTCATTCTTGCTTTCTTATGCCTTGCATAAACTTGCTGGCTGGAGTGTCACCTATATATCCACCACTGCTTGTCTCGAAACTCCCTTGCTTTTTTGACATCTTTAATTAAACCATTCTTCCCTCTTTCTAAACCTTCCTTCTGTATTTGAGTCTTTGTAAATTTTGCAGAACCTTTTACCACAATACCCTGGTTCCTGATAATTGAATTCCATATTCCAATCTATGCCACCTTAGAAATGATAAAGATCTGTGTATCTATCTGTTCTTTCTATATCTATGATGCTCATACTCTCCATGAACTTCCATCAAGGGTTGGCCACAGCAAAAATCTTTATAGTTTCCATGATCATATCTCCTTCTAAAGTCCTGTCTTAATTATGATGGTTTAACTTTCTTGGTTGCCAAATCACTCTTGAGCATTACATGATCACTTTTTCCAAGTGATGTGTTATATATGATATTTTTAGTAACCATGCTAGTCTCTATGAAGAAAAGCTATGAATGAGAGTGAATTAGTCCTTCTTATCCTCATGTGTTAGCTGACATGCTGGTATAGAAAATTATTCCTGTACACACTCTAGGAACTTTTGTTTCTGTGATTCCCTGTCACCATGAGAAATTCCAATTCTTCAATCTCCTTATGGTTGAAATCTTCCATTATCAGTAGTTTAACTTTTTTGAAAAGTTTTTGTTTTACTGCTTCATGGGCCATCCTGATTTTTCTTCCATTGTTGTTATTGTGTATTTGCTCTGGTTTGATCAAATTTTTTGAAATATTATATACATTCAACACCACTGTGCATTTCTTTCCTACAGTTACCCTTCCCGTTATGTATTGGTTGAATGAGCAATCTACTACTGTGTCCTAAAACAGAAGGTTATCTCTTATCAGGAAGATAGAACTTCCTTTTCCTTTGTCCTCTGTTTCCCTCCTTACTATTATATACCCCTCTGGACAAAACAGGTGAGACCTTATCTCTTTCAAAAGCTTTGTTTCCACCACTCCAACAGTATCAGGTACATTTTCCTTTATACAGTCCTTAAATTCCAGCTCTTTACCATATACCACTAATCCATCAGCATTTGTATATTAAACCTTCATTCTGCCATTACCATTTGTTAATATTCTTGAGCTCTCTGCAGTCTTGGCAGGGATAGTCTATCCTCTTGCCTCAGCATCATTTTCCATTTTTTTTGCCTTCTTACTGTATTCTTTGGTTTTTACCCTTTCTTCCCATGTTCTGTCATGCTTGAGTACTCAAATCCTCCTTGTTTTTAAGTCTCTGAGCCTCTCTTAGTACTTCATGGCTAGGTGACCTTGAGTCCCATGTAATTATAATTGGTAATCCCTATATGTCTTGATTTTAACCATCAATTCTTTGTCATTCTTTTATCACAGAGATTGTAAAAGGTAAAGCTGTTGCATCTAGTAATCCTTTAATGAGCATTTCTTCATACTTTTCCCTTTCCTTTATTTATTTATTGATTTTTTTTATGTTGAAGGCTCCAGTTGTGGACAAAAGTCCACATCAAGGCCAAGCTTTAATTGAAATATAGAGAGAATAATGAAAGTGAGAAAGACAAGCAGTCTTGACAAATTCTGGAGGAAGTGAAAAGTTTGTCTTTTAAAATGAGCCAGGTCATAGTTATTGGAAAATGCATGAGAAGGAAGAGAGTTCCAAAGCTTTGATGTGTAGGGAAAGAAGCAATTAAAAATGGCCCATCCTTGAGTTGCCAACTGCTACACAGTAATCATGTGATGCAGCAGCTTGCCGAGTATCACATGCTGTACCTAGTGGTGGGGGCACACAAATAGCCAGCTCTCAGGAGCAAAAACCAAAGTAATACCTATAGAAGAGGGGAAAGTGAACCAATATTGCAGCGTAGGGCAAGAGCATCAAGTTTAGAAGTTAGCATGGGACTGTTTATGAGTTGTACCACTTTCAACCCGACTCTGTCAAGTAAGGATGCAGAGCTAGAATCACCCCAGATATGAGAGCAGTACTTTATACAAGGGCAAATCAATCCTTTGTATAAACAGCGTAACTGTTCAGAAGAAAAGAAGTTTCAACATCTAAATGGAACTCCCACCTTTTTTAGAAGCAGACTTAGCTATTCCTGTAATATGGGGTTTCCAAGAAAGAGTGGATGTTACATTAATGATGAGTCAAGAGATGGAATGACAGAACCGTTAAAGGAGAGACAGGAGTTGTGAGTAACTTTCGAAGGAGAGATGGATAGAAACTGGGTCGTGGAAGCATTAAACATAACTAGATTTCATCTGCCTCACTGAGATCTTGTCCAAATCTGAGTTTATTGAGGAAGCCATGTCAGGATGAGATGCAGATCGAGTGAGAGAAGATAAAGCAGAATTGAAGGATGTGGATGGATGCAGTGTTGAGTCATTGGCGTATGAGTGTATTTGATTATTTGTGGAGGAGAGAAAATAAAGGAAAATCATTGAAGAAAAGGAGAAAAAGTGTAGGGGACAGGACAGAGCCTTAAGGGTCACTGCTGTTTATGGAGAAAGGGGGAAGGCTGATCCTTTAACAACCACAGAGATAGATTGGTGGGAGGGGAAGCTAGAAATGAAGGAGCAAAGTGAGGGAAGGAAGCCAAAAGAGGGGAGCTTAGAGATGAGATCCCGATGCCACACCCTATCAAAAGCTTTGGTGCATATTCTTCATCCAGTCCAAAAATGATCAAAGATTTATGTCTATTGAGCTCCTGGTCCACTAATCTTTCAAATTTAGGTGTCACCCACCTTGCAGCTAAGCCCTTCAGTTTTTCATCAACCTTTTTGCTAATACGCACTGACCTTGTATCCTCTGCCCTTTTCTGAAATCCTCATCTGCTGGACCATAAATATTTGCTAATTGTACTCTCTCTGACTGGACATATTATTCTATCTGTAACTTCATTCACTGCCTTGGGCACCTCAGTTTCAGTGTCCTCATATTCCTATCTCTCTGCATTCGTCAATTTGCTCTGAGTATGTTGTCCATCCCCAAAACCTGCACTTTCCTCCTAATATTATCAAAGAAAAAACACGAATTATAATCTGTGTTAAGGGCATTTACTCATGTTTTGCAGTCTTTCAGACATCTAGAATGGCCCTTTCTGACCTCTTCTGATCATTGATCATTTAATTCCCAGAGTTACTTTTTCATCTCTTGATGGCAATTATAATCTTTAAATAGCTTTTTGAGTTTCACTTCTTCTCCTTCTAATTGCATTATTCTCTGATCCTTTTTTTAATATTTCAACCAACAACACCAAACATTTGTTCGTTGGTGTTACATAGTTTATCCCTTTCTCTTGTTTTCTTTTTGTGGATGTTGTTACCATTGCTTGGTTAATATCAAATTGAAAAGAAGGGTAAAATGAAGAACTGCAGTGTGTGAAAAGCAGGTTTAACTTGAAATGTTTTTAGTGGCCTGCTTCCTAGACTAACTGGGAACAGTTACCAGGCAATCTTAAGGTCCCAGTCTTCTCCCCCATAATAGTACGAATGATAGTGATATAATTAGTTAGCACACAAATATGTTTTATCCCGGGAATATTTTGAATAAACTGTTGGCAGTATTGCAATCATCTGTACGTGTGTATGTGTGTGTGTGTGTGTGTGTGTGTGTATGTGTGTGTGTGTGTGTGTGTAAATCTTGTGCATATTTTCATTTTTGAATTGTTAACTATTTCAGGCATCCTTCTTGGGCAACAGAGGGTTAGCAGACAACGAATATGTAGGGAAGTTGTTAGACTGCATGTTCTTCACAACTTTTGTAACAGAGAGAGGACCTCCATGGAGAGTTTGTGATCTATGGGATGATCTTTACTCAAATATTGGGGATCAGTTACGCCTGGAACAACATGATAGTCGAATGCTTCTAGTCCATGTTCAGGTGCGAAAAATGCTTTTTCATTGTAAGGGTAAATTCAGTGCATACATGTTACAATTTTTTCTTATTTATTAATATTTGCTTCTTTTAACTTGAAAAAGTAATTTAATGCTGCTATGCTTGCCATTTTCATGAGGAATAATGTTGCTGACTCTGGAAAATTAATAGCCCTCCTAAGGTGTCAGTTGGACAGTGTCAGCAACACACTTAAATCCTTGATTCATCTCATTATCTTAGATAGGATAGTAGAAGGATTTTTGATAATGCCACTTTGTTGGTGCAATATTGCAATGGATCTGTGTGTCCATGTTGTAACCTGCCAAATTTTAATCTTAAACTTCAATAAAGTTTTGAATTTAGTTGCATTTTTTCCTGCAAAATGTTATCCTTTTCCAGGAACTTGCTCAACAGCTGTATAACAATGAGAACCCTAATCCACAACCATTTGTAGCTAAGATTCCAAAACCTACTGAGGGTTCATTTACTCGTATCCACCAGCCTGTCTTCCCACATATTGATGCTCAGCAGGTTCAGAGCATCATTGATGAGGGCACAGCAAAAAAAGTGAAGTGAGTGATCATTTGTGGCTTATTACACATTACACCACAACATAATCATAATAGGTTTAGATACATCAGTGTCCATGGTCAGACCTTTGCAAGTGAAAAAGGTAAGAGATATGTTGATACAGTGGATAAAGAAGCCCTTTATCTCTTTTTATCATTGCTTTTAAGCATCCCATGTTGGGTACTATCCTTTTGTTCAAATTTCCTTTAGCCATTGAGATTTGAGGCTCAGGATTTATCTTAAGAGATAAACAAGAACAGTCACTCTAGAGTTACAGTGAAACAATGGGGGCAACTCCCTTGTTTTTAAAGACACATGGAACCTTTGCAACCAAAAAGCACTTGCGGTGTTCATTTATGCTCACATTATAAAGTAAGAATTTTCATAAGTGAGGAAGGCTGACTGAATGAAATGCAAGTACTTATGTATTATCTTGCTGATTCTCTAAGAATTAGGTGCCAGGAAAATAAGACTATTT
>JAUUEG010213456.1:0-10056 GCA_032361445.1 Panulirus gracilis | reverse complement strand
TAGTAAAAGAACAATTTATTATATTATAATTTGTCACTCTCTCCCGCATTAGCGAGGTAGCGCAAGTAAATAGACAAAAGAATGGCCCAACCCACCCACATACACATACAATTCAGGTATACGCAAACAAATGTGATGATATATATTGTAATATTCAGCTATTTGTAATTTATTTTTCTACCTCTGTAATGGAAAATGGAAAGAATCAAGCTCTGTAAATTGTAGTGACAATAAAGGAAAGGCTTCAAGGTTCCCCCAGCAGTTAATATTGAAAATAGAAATAGGTAACTATATTATCTGAACTTTCATCTCTGTCAAAACTGGTACCAGAGGTGGAGTCTAAGCAGAAAACTGATAGGCATCTATGCTATAAAATGAAAGATTGAAAGAAACAGGCAACCTGGTTGCTGCATCAGAAAGTCATGGACTGTTTTGAGCTGTGCATGGCTAAAAACTAACATGATGGATAGATTTATTGCTAAGGATAGCATGTTCTGGCTTTTCCTTTCATTGCATGCTTGATAAGAGATACCTAACTCTCATGTACCCAAGAGTGGTAGACCTCACACTTTTACGACTTTGCTTCCTTTAAATCTGTGTGTTTACTTTGTTTTTTATTTCTCTTTGATATCATTTTAAATTTGATATTTTTTATGAAAATGTGAACATAGTAGACCTAAGGTACATTAACAAAAACATACAGATTAGTTTCATAATTTTCGTGCATAATAATATAAAGTGTAGGGAGACTGAGTAATACAAAATACCTATTGCAAAGAAAATTCTCAAGCATCTAAAGAATTGAGTGGCACTAGTTTGATTTTTATGTCACTTATGACAAGAATCATCTGGGAACATAGCATAGTTTGCTGGTTTAATTTATTTTAGTCTGTGTCATCTGCATAATAATTTTTTCATATTCTGCAAACCATATTTTCTTCCATTCATATTTCATTCTCACTAACTATTCTACACTGCAGGCAACATCAGTTTTCCATGGAATTCCCTTCCAGGTATCAAAAAGTCATTGATTTACCATAGTTTTTTCCTTTTCAGAAATATTTACTACAGTCCTGTTATAGAAGAAATTTGTTTGGAGATTAGTGCAAACTAATTGTGAAAATGGTGTCTGGGAGTGGGGGCCATGGAGGGGGAACAGGAGGTAGAGGAGGAGGAGGAGTAATGGAGGAGGAGGAAGCCATCAGATTATCCCTCACTCCTCACTTGCATGCCCTTATGTTAGCCTCTCACCGACGCAACTCCTGTTGCCCCATGCTCTTTGAGAGGGCTGCCTCCACTTGGTGGGATCCCAGGCAAGGCTAAATTTGTTTCTTGATGAAATGATTGTTTTATATATTTGGTGATTTCTTGGAAAATGTGTAATGATAAACTGGATCATTTTGTTTAATGTAATATCTCATACTAATGAAACACACAAGTATATTATGTTAAGGTATGAATTTGTTCACAGCTTTACATTCTAGATGGCTTATGAATAATGATAATAGGTAGATGATTGTAGATATTGATATATGTTTGTGAGTTAGTTTGACAATGGTTGCAGTCAGATTGAAAGTGGTGTTCTGTGTAAAGATGTATAAAGTCATAAAGCAAGTTTACTGTAATGAAATTAAGTTTTATTAAACTCCTTGGGTGTTCCTTTCATTTGAATGGAAAACCCTGCATTGAAGTTATGGTTTTCCATTAGCACACTGATTTTCTCTTTTAGGTTTGACATTATATGTCTTTAATAGTATTGATTTAATTTTCAGATTTGATAGTGATATTCTTGAAGGACAGTACCAACGATCATCTTTACCAACCCAAACTCTACGATTTCAGTATGCACTAATTTACATCTTTGTGAGCAGTGTTACTTGGGCAATCTATTGGGCAGTCTTACGCACCTCTCACTGGCCCTTCTGTTTAGCTGTTGCAATAATACTTGCTGTTGCCTCTCTCGCACAACTCATATATACCCGATCCAAGAGTTACAAGGTAAGCACGAGGTCTAAGCATTTGTGAATGGTAGAATTTATATTTTAAGTAAATTTACATATTTCCCTTTTTCTTTCATGTAGTTCTTTCACATGCTGATGATCTTACTGTAAGTGAAGGAGTAGAACTCATAACTAATTATGACTGAGTCATGTTAATGCACACAAAAGCAACCACAGGCGCACTCTCACATATTAGGTCTCTGAAAAAGGTTTCACCAGGAAATGGTTGTTTGTATGGATGAAATGAATGAGCTTATAATAATCTAGGAACAGTTCTCAAAACCTGGGAACATGTTATGTTAGCATCAGGGTTGGTTCCTTCAGCTGTTTGATGCTGTGGACCCCGTTAATTACACTTACATAATGCACCATTATGAGATGAGTGACTCATGTTTTTTCTTATAATTTTCCTCCATATATGCAGTAACTTCCCGTAGACCTGAAAGCAACCCTCCCAGTGCTCACATGACACAAAATACAAACACAATTTGCATTGAATTGTTAAGTTACATTATTGCAGGAACTTAAGGAAAGTGTATCTATAAATACCCTTATCTATGATCATTGTGTTTTTCTTTCAGTAATTAATGATTTCAAGAACAGAAAGAGAAAATACCAAAATGTATTGCAGATAGTGATATGCCCAAGTGTATGAGAAAATGTTAGACTCTGACTTAAGCAAATTCAGTGATGTGGATCAAACTTTTTGTGATTGGTTTTGGTTTTGTCAGTGTAGGAGTCAGGAGGTGGCTTTGTTATGGCCAGAGTTTATTGAGTGGGCCAGACTCTTCCATGATGAACTGAAAATGCAGAAACCATGTGAATATTCTAAGAGATGGTTATTTAGATTTAAGGTACATCATGGACTATGAATTTTGAAAATTTGTGTTGAAATGATTTTATGCTGGTTTTGAGGCTGCTGAAGACTACGTCGTGCAATTTGCTTTCGTTAGTTGATGAAAATTTTAGTGCTGAATAAATCTGCTGGTGTCCAAATTGTTTTGCTACCCCTTTGTACCTTAGGATTTATCTTTTAGTACTTTTTTTTTTGGAAAGGGGAAAGTGTTAACAGGCAGAGATGAAATGAAGAGAATAAGAATTGTTTAATTTATTTGATTTTAGGGTGGCAGATTTAGGGTGTTTGGGCTGGGGACCTATACAAAGTGAGAGGGTCATGACAAATTGTTTGGTGAAAAGAGAAAGAAGTGAAAGTCACGCATAAGATGAAATGTAGCAGGATGGCTGGACTGGATGGTATTGTAGTTGAATTTTCAAGAAAAAGGGCAACTGTGTTAATTGGTTTGTTAGGATTTTCATTATATGTATGGATCAAGGTAAGGATTGGCAGAATTCCTACATTGCACCACTGTATAAAGGCAAGGGTGAAAAAGGTGAACATTAGAATAACAAAGGTAAGAGTTTGTTGAGTCTTCCTGGTAAGTTGCATAGGAGAGTTGTGATTGAAACGGTAGTAGCATGCACAGAGCATCAGACTGGAAAGGAGCAGTGTGGTTTCAAGAGTGGTAGAGGATGTGTGGATCAGATGTATGCTTTGAAGAATGTGTGTGACAAATACTTAGAGAAACATAAGGATTTGCTTATGGGATTTGAAGACCTGGAGAAAGCATTTGATAGTAGTGATAGAGATACTTTGTAGATGTTAGGAATATTTGGTTTGGGAGGAAAGCTTTTTAAATCAGTGAGGAGTTTTTATTACAAGAGCAATGCATGCGTGGGAGTAGTTTGAGAGGAGGGTGAGTGGTTCCAGATAAAGTTTGATCTGCAGCAGGAGTGTATGATGTCACCATGGTGTTTAATTTGTTTATGCTTGGGTTGGTGTAGGAGGTAACTGCAAAGAATTTTGAGAGAGGATCGGTTGAGGATAGGAGGGCTTGGGAGGTAAGTCAGTTGTGTGCTGATAACATGGCACTGGTGGCAGATTGGAGCAAGAAACTGCAAAAGTTGGTGTATGATTTTGGGAGACTACATAAAAGGAGAAAGTTGAGAGTAAACGTGAATAAAAGTAAGGTTATGAGGTTTATTTGTAAAGAAAGATAGGTTATTTGGAATGTGAGTTTACCTGGAGAGAACTTGGAGGAAGTGGAGTATTTTAGATACTTAGGGATGGATGTGGCAGCGAATGGAACCATGGGAACTGAAGTGAATCATAGGGTGAATGGCAGGGCGAAGGGCCTAGGAGATTAAGGAATGTGTGGAAATAGAGGTCACTATCTGGGTGGGTGAAGATGGGCATGTTTGAAGGTGAAATAGTACCAACAATGTTGTATGAATACGAGGCATGATCTTTAGGTGAGAATGTATGGAGGAGGGTGATTGTGTTTTTAATGAAAAGGTTGAGGACAGTTTGTAGTCTGAGGAGGGTAGATTGTTTAAGAAATGATAGGATAAGAGAGAGTTGTGTTAATAAGAAGGGTATTGTTCCTACTTGCCTATCAGTATCTATGATAAGATTTAGCCAAAATGGCAGGTCTGGCATGAAATGCTCATCACACATCTTGCTTGCTGAACAAGACTATTTTCCTCAGTTGCCACCTGCATTACATAGTTACTGATTTTTGGTTCATCTGTGACTGATTTCCAAGTACTCTTTTAGATGTTTCCATAGTTGTTAAATGTATGTTTCTTATTTCATCTGGCAGCATGATGAATAATTGTTCTAGTTTCCTGGATGGGCTGTAATGTATTTTTGTAGTTTATTTATTTTTGGTATGTTTCATAGTATTTTTGAAGACTTTCTTTGATACCTTGAAATTGTTGCCATATGTATATTATTCTTTATTGTTCTCTTCTCTCTAGGCTTTATAGTTGCAGTTCTCTTGGTAATGCATATATTCCATTCCCTCAGTTTTGCTTGCGAAGTGAATCATTTCTCTCATACATTTATTTTGTTTTTTTATGGTGACCATACAATGCAGAAGTATTCAGTTTGCTTCTTAGAGATACATTAAACAGATATATTAAACATTTTCATCAGTGGGTATCCATCTTTTGTAGCGAAAGTTCTCAGAACCACATCATCATTTGACTTGATAACATTATCTTCTCAGTATACTCTCTGAAAGGTAGATTTTTATTTATAATTACACCTAATTCTTTTACATTTACTTGTCCCAGTTTCTATCATTTCCTTGTAGGGTCTTTATATGATACCAATAATGAATCCTGCCATGTCATATAACTTACATGCTCATATTTATCTTCATTAAATTCCACCAGGTTCACTTCTGCCCATTTGTATACTGTATCTTAAATTTTTTGCATTCCCATTAGGTCAGTCTCTGATCCATTCATTTTGTTTACTCTGGTTTCATCTGCTAATCTCCTTACATTGCTTTTCTTTACTTTATTTCTATTGTGTACATTTGTGTATGGTTGTTGAGTCTCTTGAATGAATATCTACCAGTTTCATATTTCCTATTATTGTTGAAGGGATAGAATCTTCTTGAATACACATCATATTTGGGGGGAAGGAGGAATTGGCATTTTAAATTCATTGATGCTGATAAGGTTTTGCTTGCAATGAAATGATATTTTATTCCTTAGACCTATGTTTTTCTTGTTTCAAAAAATCCTACTACAGTAAAAACAAAACACATTTTAATGTTGATTTTGTAAAGTTTGAATTTCCATCATAGTTCATTATATAATTGTGAGAACAGTATTCATGGTATTTTATTTAAGGTTCAAAATTACTTCTTCTGGTAGGGTCATCAGTTGGTGGTATCAGTTGTCATGTCCATATCCCTGATGTTGGTGAGCCTTTTGCCGTATTCTTTACATCAGCCGCCCATAGAGATAGCTCCTGGTCTCACACCTGTGGCCATGTTTGCCATATGTATTGAAGTAAGTGCATGCCTGTACTTCTGTCATATTGTAAGCTATTAACAACTTTTGCAAGATGAGTTATTTTTTATGAAATTTGAATTTATAGTTGTTCATGCTTTTGTATAACAATCTAGTATGAAAAATGTGACTAATGGTTTCAGTGTTTTATGTTTTACATAATTTCAATCCTATTTCTTTGTTATATGAAATATGCTGCTTTACCATATGTGTTGCAGTCATGTGCAGAGAATATATGTTCTTACATTGATTTTATTTTGCAGTTTTTGGTGTAAGTAGGATGTCACTTTGAGGTTTGCCTGGAAGGTACCCTGAATTTGAAGCAATACAGTACATGTTACATGGAATTGCTTATATTTTGATTGGATGGTTAAGTGTTCCATGTTGGATGTGACTGCTTTGATTAGATAGGACTATAAGCATTTATAATAGGAACATTTGCAGAAATTATTTTGCTTGTAAAAGCTGTCAATGGACTGAATCTGAAATGGCTGGGGTAAACCGTGGAAAGGTCTGTAGGGCCTGGATGTGTATAGGGAGCTGTGGTTTCACTACATTACACATGACAGGTAGAGTGTGAATGAATGTGGCCTTTTTTGTATGTTTTCCTGGTGCTACCTTGCTCAAGCAGGGAGTAGCAATGCTGTTTCCTGTGGGACGAGGTAGTGACAGGAATGGATGAAGGCAAGCAAGTATGAATGTGTACATATGTATATATGCATATGTCTGTATGTGTACGTATATGTATGAATATACCTGTGTATATGAGTGGATGGGCCATTCTTCATCCATTTCCTGGCGCTCCCTCTCTTTCACTGACAACTTTACTTCTTCACATTTCTCATGCCACATGCATCTCTTGCTGAAGCCATCACTACTTCCCTAAATACATCCCATTCCTCACCCACTCCTCTCATTTCATTTGCTCTCTCCTTTTGCCATTCTACACTCAATCTTTCTTGGTATTTCCTCACACAAGTCTCCTTTGTGAGCTCACTTACTCTCACCACTCTCTTCTTCCCAACATTCACTTTTTTTTTTTTTTTTGAAATCCTCTACAAATCTTCACCTTCACCTCCACAACAGAGTGATCAGATATCCCTCCAGCTACCCCTCTCAGCACATTAACATCCAAAAGTCTCTCTTTTATGCACCTATCATTCAACACGTCATCCAATGATGCCCTTTGACCATCTCTCCTACTCACATACATATACTTTTGTATATCTCTTTTTTTGAACCAGGTATCCCCAATCACCAGTCTTTTTTCAGCACACAAATTTGCTCACAGATATCTAAAACATTTCGCTTCCTCCAATTTTTCTCCATTAAAACTTACATCCCGATTAACTTGTCCCTCAACCCTACTTAGCCTAATAACCTTGCTCTTATTCATATTTACTCTCAACACTCTCCTTTCACACACTTTTTCCAAACTCAGTCACCAACCTGTGCAGTTCCTCACTCGAATCAGCCACCAGAGCTGTATCATCGGCGAACAACAACTGACACTTCCTAGGTCCTCTCATCCCCAACAGACTGCATACTCGCCCCTCTTTCCAAAACTCTAGCACTTACCTCCCTAACCGAAAACACAGACCCCTATCCACTTCCAGGCCCCACAGACCTTTCCATGGTTTACCCCAGACAATTCAAATGCCCTGGTTCACTCCATTAACAGCACATTGACCCTTATATACCTCATTGTTCCAATTCATTCTATTCCTTGCACACCTCTCACCCTCCTGTATGTTTAGAAAGATAGTGATAGATATACATTGATATATGTGCTGTAGACACTACCCATGTCTTCAACATTACAAAGACTGATTCATTATATGACAAGACCTGTTGTGTCTTAGATGCAAGTTCTATATTAACAGTGTTGAATATTTATTCCTTAGTTGTCCTGCACTCAACTCACACAGACATACATACAGCATGACCACACTTCGTTTGGTCCTGCCTAATGGATGTGATGATCTTTCTGGCACTGTGGGAGCCCAATGGGTAGGAAAGTAACTTTATATATATTCATCTAATGGAATTGATCATTTTTGGGCAGGTTCTGAGGAAGCAGATTGAAACTGCTACTGAAGAGTGGGTAAACAAAACTGCTGAGTGGGAAACTGAACGCAGACTCTCCCACTCCACCATCATGGCTTTGCGAGAAGATAATTTGTGCATGAAGAGCCAAGTAAGTTTTTCTCGTATTTTTTTTTTCAGAAATTTATGCTTTCTGCATGCAAAAGGTGAACAGAATATTTTGTCTACTCCATTGTGGAAGTTTTCAGAGCCTCATGATTTATTTTTGCTTTTTATAAACTTGTCTATTGTAACAAATTTGAACATGGCTGCTGCTTTATTTTGACCTTTGGATGGGTTGCATTTTAGCACACTGATGTTTTACTAGTTTAGGGAAGTCGTGGTTTGAGTTGCTTATCGTAATAGATTATTCTTATTATGTTTCTTTCCTTTGTGTACCACCTATTTTTTTTTGTATGTAATACACATGCTAAAACAATGCTTGTACTTTTCAAACATTTTGTTGTCTTAATGCAAGGTGGAAGCACTGTCACTTACATGATACTATATTTAACTCAGTGCAGAACTGTAATGAATTTCAGCTGATTGTATGCAAAAGAATGGAGATTATGAGTGTTTGAGAAGGTCTTTTGTAATACCATATTGTGACAATAAAGTTTGAATGATATGGGTTTTACATTTTATAGAAAAGGTAAGTATGATTTTTTCAAAAGTCATGGTATTAGTCATCTTTTTTATATAACAATTTTCATACCTCACACTCATTTATTATCCCACAACTGTGTTTGATGAGATATCGTTTCTTTCTCTCCTTTTCTTTTGTGAATATTAGATTTTGTGTCTCGTGCTGTTGAGGATCACAGGATTTGTTTCTGATTCCCGTTTTCCAACAAAGTCTCTTCAACTTAGGCTCCCATAAGTTGGAGTAATATAAGCCTTTGATGATGACACATTATTCTTCTCAAAAAGTTTTATATAATAACATGAGAACTGCATTCCTGAAAAAAGTCAATTGCCATTTGCACTTGAATAGCATGTCATAAACATTTTGACAATACCAAGAAGTAGATGATCAAATGTGTAAAATCAAAAGCTCATACAATCCAAAAAGCACTGGTAAAGAGCAGGGCAATCCTGTTTTTCACAAAGTCTTGACCACTAGGATCAGATCTTTAAAGGTGGGTGAGTTTAGGAAGTGCTGGTATTATGGGTAGAATATCAAAATCATGCAATCCTTGGAAACTAATAGTATGCAGGTTATGAATTTTTATGGGTTTTAGAAATATGTATACTGTTGGGCCACAGATTATGTCTGAACATATAATCATAACAAGAGTGTTTTATGTACTTGATGCAGTTTCTCTTTTTTGTAGTATTTGAAAGTATTTCCTCTATAAATCATTTGATAAGCATTTACTGAAATTATTTCGTTATCTTGAATACAGTGGACCTCAGTTATTAGGGGTTTATAGATTTCAGTAATTTTTCATACAGGTACACCACTGAATTTCCAGTAACTGATGGTTCAGCACCTCTTTTAGTCCAGACAAAATTACGTGAGGGAACTTGAAATTGCCACGGCCACCAGACTAATTTACTGGACGGCAACAGATGGCGTTGTATGTAGGGCGTGCTTATTTAGATTCTTTACACTGCACTTGTTGGTGGTGATACCGCAAATCCGTGAAATTCTTTGCTTACTTTGCTTAAATTTACCTCTAGCTATGGCTTCTAAGACATATGAGAGTGTTAGTCGTGGTGTCAGATGTAAACACTAGTCCACATCGATTGAAGATAAAGTAGAACTGTTGAAAAAAATGGACTGTGGTGTTTCGGTGCTTGAGCTTTGTGACATCTTCAGTATTGGTTCATCAACTGTTTATGATATAAAGAAGCAAAGGGAGAAAATATTGAAATTCTATGCAAACAGCGATTCCAAGAAGCAAATGACGATTAGAAAAACTATGAAAGATAGAAAGAGTACCAAGCACAACTAAGTGATGATGGAATGGTTTTGACAGAGTCGGAATGATGGAATGGACTTGTCAGGTAGCATGATAATGGACCAGGCTAAGTTGTTCCATAAAGAACTTAAATTACAACATTAGCATGACTATAGTGAAGGATGGCTTCAAAGATTCAAGAA